>JARPMJ010004236.1:0-60000 GCA_033366665.1 Phoxinus dragarum
AAACATTTAATTTAAAAACACAAGGTAATACATGCATATTATTCCAAAGCATTCCCAAAAACCTATATTACAATTTATGTAAACTATTACAGAATAAAAAATAAAAAATAAAAAAAATAAAAAAAAGAACCAATATCTCTAAATTAATTCAATTCAGACAATGGTCACAGTAACAGTGTATAGTACCTTCTGGATCAATGATGATTTCATCAAGATTTTTCCCTTTAAAGTCTGCCAAGCGTCCTTTTTCGAGGGCCAGAAGAATTTTGCTCATTTTGGCCAGCTGAAGGGTCCCCTCAGGTAAGCGGTAAAACTGACGGTGTATCCTAATATCATGGCCTAGGAAGTCAGCCAGCTGATCAAGCTCAGTGTTGCTCAGATTTAACACTTCAGAGAGGGTACCAATCTGTTTCCTCAACTTGGTGGAAGTTAGAGTTTGAGGATTCTTAGCATTGCATGCACCTGCAAATTCACGGATGCAGTCAGAGCCACGGAAAAAGGTCATTGCAGAAGGACGTGCAAAGAGGAAAGGGTTCTCATTCAGTACTCCACACTTGCTCCGGTTTTTAATCAGCAGGCTGATCGACTCTTGCATTGAAGGAGTAACAAGCACTGGAACTTTTCTGCCTCTTTTGCCTCTGATCTCTATACGCTTGAAGAACTGACACAGTTTATTTTCCAACTCTGTGAGGGCCATGCTAATATCCGGATGAGCTTCTGTTTGGTTGCTGGAGGTGTATGCGGACAAAGGCATTTGTGACACTTCCCCTTCTCGCCTACGATTGAAAAGCATAACCTGAGTTAATATAACCTTTGCCAATTTTGACCAATGCTGAGATGATGGCTGTGTTGACAAGAGTTTGCGGTACACTTTCTCTTGCTCATCAAGATGCACATGGAGACGTTTGACATCTTCAGTGAACGGGAGCAAATGTGGGCAGTTCCACTTGGCTTCCTCCATTGTTCGCCGTGCTGTTGAAGAAATGTACTCGGGCCATCGGGTTTGATACAGCTGTTGGAAGCTGCTCGCAAAATTTGCACTTGCTTTGTCTCCATTGATTGTAGAATGGCTCTCAATAAGCATTGCGATTTTGTTCAGACTATGACCAAGTTTCACAGCAACACTAGCCTTTTCATACACATTGGTCTCTTCAATGTATCCAGCTGTTCTTTTAACTGCATTAACGGCATGCATGAAGTTTGTGGGATGGATGAGCTCTTTAATAGATGTAAGGGGTGTTACCTCTCTAGTACATATGAGGAGTCTTCCAAGCTCTCTCATCTTTTGACGGATGTATTCATGCATTTTAACTCTTGATCCATACTTGTTGTAAAGATGCTTTCCCAGCTCTAAAATGCACCAGTCATGTCTAGCTTCAAGTGCCACTTGGTCTTGGTTCATAGCATTTAACAGCTTCCAAACACCATGAGTTACTCCTGGTGGGGGAGGTTGTGCAAAGCTACAGAGAGCCTGCACACGGGTTTTTCCAGGTTTGGGTTTCACGTCAGAAGGCTTGAATTTGCAAACTTTCACATGTCGCCACAGGGTTTTCTTTAAGAAGAGTCCTTGGCAGTAAATGCAATGCATGAATTTTTCCCCATCCAAATTCTTTTTAGGCAGTTTCCGTGGAATCATCTGTCCTGAGCCTGTATTAATAACAGTAGCATTGTAAGCAAAATTACCTTTGTTGCGTAGATACTCAAGCTGCATTCTCCTTTCTTTGGAGCCTTTTGGATGACTTAGAGCCTTTGCTACCTCTACTTCATTGCTATGCTTGCGCTCTAGGTGTCTAGCAATTTTCGTAAAAGCACTGTCACAAAAAAAGCAATGTCTCTTGCTATACATTCTCAGTCCATCCCTCTTTTTAATGATAGCTGGGATAATCACTGAACTTGTGCTGTCAGGAACTGAGGCTGCACCATGGCTCTGGAAGCTCCCTAAGTCACAGCTGCTTTGAGGATTGTAGTTTGTACTTCTGTTCTCAGCTGAACTGCACTGGACTGGCAAAGTCTGGAGCTTTCCTTTACCTTTAGGTGAAACAGTAAGGCTTGTGCTACTATCTGATGCACTACTCTCTTCTGATGTGTCAGGGATGTACTCTTCCTCACTGACTTCAGATAACTCATCTTCGCTCGAATCAAAAACATCTGAGTGCTCAGCAATCTTCCTTCTAGCCTTGAAAGACAATGACCATCCAGTTTAGTTAACCCTCTTTCATAGATTAATAAATAAAACAAAAAAAACAAAAACACTTACTCTGGTGTTTTTTGGTCTTTTGAATGTTGTGGCACAAGTGGAATGTTGTTCACTCATTGCAAATGGTGTATGTTTCAGTCTGATGTCATCTTGAATGTCTGTACTGTCATCTCCACTGGAATTTTCAGAGTAAAAAATATCGGAGTCCTCATGAGTTGCAGGTCTCATCTAAAAAAGACAAATTAGACAAACGTCAGAATGGCAAGCCTTCAAATAAACTAGGAAAATATATGCTTATAGAACTATGTTTATCATATAATGAAAAATAAAAATACAATATTATGCAGTTTAAAAAAAAAAGTGCTTTTGAAGTATGAGGCAATTAAAAAGAAATGGTAATAGCAATGAAAAATAAATACCTGTTTATAAGATGTCATCATTTTAGAACACGAAATGTCATCTTCACTGTCTGAGTAATCAACCAAAGGCTGTTAAGAAAAAAAAAATTGAAAAACTGTCCTAACAGTTTAGGGCAAATTATTTAAGACTTTCTTGAAGCACCATAAAACAACTCCAATTTAGGGTCCTGATCATGTCAGGGTTTATTTACCAACAATGATGGGCTTACTTTACATCATCCTTACTAAAATGCCACAGTTAATATATGTACCTCAACTGTACGTCGTGAAATGCCAGCAGTTGTAACAGAATCCCCAGAGCAGTTCTTTATTGTCATCATGTCTTCATCAACCGTGCATGTAGCCTATAATAAAAGAGTTAAAAAAATGAGTCATAATTGATACTCATCAGACAAGGTCCCCATTACGCTAAACCTGTAGGAAGTGTGTGTATTTAATCACAGAGGAGTTTATATGGCATTCCTGAGACAATACAGGTCCCCACAAAGTACATTACACTAGAAACAGTGTGTAAGAGTCAAGACCACATATAATAGATGGACAAACAGATAGAGAGATGGATAGACAGTCAGACTGATAGAGAGAGAGAGATGGATAGACAGACAGACAGATAGAGAGATGGATAGACTGACAGACAGATAGAGAGAGATGGATAGACAGTCAGACTGATAGAGAGAGATGGATAGACAGTCAGACTGATAGAGAGAGATGGATAGACAGTCAGACTGATAGAGAGAGATGGATAGACAGTCACACTGATAGAGAGAGATGGATAGACAGACTGATAGAGAGAGATGGATAGTCAGACTGATAGAGAGAGATGGATAGTCAGACTGATAGAGAGAGATGGATAGACAGACAGACAGACAGACTGATAGAGAGATGGATAGACAGACAGACAGACTGATAGAGAGAGATGGATAGACAGTCAGACTGATAGAGAGATGGATAGTCAGACTGATAGAGAGAGATGGATAGACAGACTGATAGAGAGATGGATAGACTGACTGATAGAGAGAGATGGATAGACAGTCAGACTGATAGAGAGAGATGGATAGACAGTCAGACTGATAGAGAGAGATGGATAGACAGTCACACTGATAGAGAGAGATGGATAGACAGTCAGACTGATAGAGAGAGAGAGATGGATAGACAGTCAGACTGATAGAGAGAGAGAGATGGATAGACAGTCAGACTGATAGAGAGAGAGAGATGGATAGACATAGATATTAAATATATGTACCTCAACTGTACGTCGTGAAATGCCAGCAGTTGTAACAGAATCCCCAGAGCAGTTCTTTATTGTCATGTCTTCATCATCCGTGCATGTAGCCTATAATAAAAGAGTTAAAAAAAATGAGTTATAATTGATACTCATCAGACAAGGTCCCCATTACGCTAAACCTGTAGGAAGTGTGTGTATTTAATCACAGAGGGGTTTATATGGCATTCCTGAGACAATACAGGTCCCCACAAAGTACATTACACTAGAAACAGTGTGTAAGAGTCAAGACCACATATAATAGATGGACAAACAGATAGAGAGATGGATAGACAGTCAGACTGATAGAGAGAGAGAGATGGATAGACAGACAGACAGATAGAGAGAGATGGATAGACAGTCACACTGATAGAGAGAGATGGATAGACAGTCAGACTGATAGAGAGAGATGGATAGACAGACAGACTGATAGAGAGATGGATAGACAGACTGATAGAGAGATGGATAGACAGTCAGACTGATAGAGAGAGATGGATAGACAGACAGATAGAGAGCTGGATAGACAGTCAGACTGATAGAGAGAGATGGATAGACGGATAGACAAACAGATAGAGAGATGGATAGACAGTCACACTGATAGAGAGAGATGGATAGACAGTCAGACTGATAGAGAGAGATGGATAGACAGACAGATAGAGAGATGGATAGACAGTCAGACTGATAGAGAGAGAGATGGATAGACAGTCACACTGATAGAGAGAGATGGATAGACAGTCAGACTGATAGAGAGAGATGGATAGACAGTCAGACTGATAGAGAGAGATGGATAGACAGACAGATAGAGAGATGGATAGACAGTCAGACTGATAGAGAGAGATGGATAGACAGATAGAGAGATGGATAGACCGTCAGACTGATAGAGAGAGATGGATAGACAGTCACACTGATAGAGAGAGATGGATAGACAGTCAGACTGTTAGAGAGAGATGGATAGACAGACAGATAGAGAGATGGATAGACAGTCAGACTGATAGAGAGAGATGGATAGACAGACAGATAGAGAGATGGATAGACAGTCAGACTGATAGAGAGAGATGGATAGACAGTCACACTGATAGAGAGAGATGGATAGACAGTCAGACTGATAGAGAGAGAGATGGATAGACAGACAGACTGATAGAGAGATGGATAGACAGATAGACAGATAGAGAGAGATAGACCTAGCTAAACCTGTAGGAAGTGTGTGTATTTAATCACAGAGGAGTTTATATGGCATTCCTGAGACAATACAGGTCCCCACAAAGTACATTACACTAGAAACAGTGTGTAAGAGTCAAGACCACATATAATAGATGGACAAACAGATAGAGAGATGGATAGACAGTCAGACTGATAGAGAGAGAGAGATGGATAGACAGACAGACAGATGGATAGACAGTCAGACTGATAGAGAGAGATGGATAGACAGTCAGACTGATAGAGAGAGAGAGATGGATAGACATAGATATTAAATATATGTACCTCAACTGTACGTCGTGAAATGCCAGCAGTTGTAACAGAATCCCCAGAGCAGTTCTTTATTGTCATCATGTCTTCATCAACCGTGCATGTAGCCTATAATAAAAGAGTTAAAAAAATGAGTTATAATTGATACTCATCAGACAAGGTCCCCATTACGCTAAACCTGTAGGAAGTGTGTGTATTTAATCACAGAGGAGTTTATATGGCATTCCTGAGACAATACAGGTCCCCACAAAGTACATTACACTAGAAACAGTGTGTAAGAGTCAAGACCACATATAATAGATGGACAAACAGATAGAGAGATGGATAGACAGTCAGACTGATAGAGAGAGAGAGATGGATAGACAGACAGACAGATGGATAGACAGTCAGACTGATAGAGAGAGATGGATAGTAGGGCTGAACGATTTTGGAAAATAATCTAATTGTGATTATTTTCACCAATATTGCGATTGCGATTTAATATGCGATTATTTTTTAAGCTCTTTATCTTTTCTATTATTTCAACAAAAACAAGCAATACATCATTGTAAAATAGGATGGGAATCTTTAGGCACCTCACGAGCCAATCAAACATTTTTCTTATTAATTAATCTTATTAATAAAACTTAAAATATTTATAATTATAAGTACTTTTAAAAAGAAATACAAATTAAAAAACTAAATAATACAACTATATGTTAAGAATTTGAACTAATATAGCTTCAAAACATAAAAGCAAATAAAATAAAAACATTAAAAACATTACAAACAATAAACAAAGAGTGCTTTCAGTATTTAAGGGTAGGCTGTCTGAACGTTTTCATCTCTTTTGAAATATAAGATGTGGTTTGTCCTGTCTGTTAAAATAACTGACTGCGTTTACATTAATTTCGCGTCATAAAAGCATTTTGAGATGCAAGTACATTAAACCACGTAGACGGAGTCGCTCAGCCGCATGCTCAAGCGCTCTTCGCAAAGCGCGCGTGAGTATTTGAACGGGCCAGACTACAAGACATCAAGCAAAGCACGCGTATCTTATCGCGCATCTTGTGCAATGCAGCCTGCGAATGTCCTTGTAATTCGCTTCAACTTCTCCGAACTTTATGAAAGATTATATTTCGGAAGGTTCGAGTGGTGTCGCGTGTGCGTGTGTGTGAGACAGAGGAAGCAAGCTTAATACGGTTGTTTATAAAGCACACGCAGCGTCATCACGTATCTGTGTTTAAAACTAAGCTCAGACTCTATTCTGAAATTATCTGAATAGATACAAAATCGTTGGAGAGAATCTATAACACAATATCACATAAATTAAACACAAACTGTTCTTTCCTGTAGCCTATGCCAGGTCTATATGCGTAGCGTGCCAAGTTGATGCTTCCTCCGTAGTGCAGACTGCTTTACTCTCGCTTGTCACGTGACCACAGTTTAATCGCAGCTTTTGCGGTTAGAAAATCGCGTTTCATCATATCGCGATATTATCGCAAATGCAATTAATCGTTCAGCCCTAATGGATAGACAGCAGACATACTGATAAAGAGAGATGGATAGACAGACAGACTGATAGAGAGATGGATAGACAGACAGACAGATAGAGAGAGATGGATAAACAGACAGACTGATAGAGGGATGGATAGACAGACAGACAGATAGAGAGAGATGGATAAACAGACAGACTGATAGAGGGATGGATAGACAGACAGACAGATAGAGAGAGATGGATAGACAGACAGACTGATAGAGAGAGAGAGATGGATAGTCAGACTGATAGAGAGAGATGGATAGACAGACAGACTGATAGAGAGAGAGAGATGGATAGTCAGACTGATAGAGAGAGATGGATAGACAGACAGACTGATAGAGAGAGAGAGAGATGGATAGACAGACACAGATAGAGAGATGGATAGACAGACTGATAGAGAGAGAGAGATGGATAGTCAGACTGATAGAGAGATGGATAGTCAGACTGATAGAGAGAGAGAGATGGATAGACATAGATATTAAATATATGTACCTCAACTGTACGTCGTGAAATGCCAGCAGTTGTAACAGAATCCCCAGAGCAGTTCTTTATTGTCATCATGTCTTCATCAACCGTGCATGTAGCCTATAATAAAAGAGTTAAAAAAATGAGTTATAATTGATACTCATCAGACAAGGTCCCCATTACGCTAAACCTGTAGGAAGTGTGTGTATTTAATCACAGAGGGGTTTATATGGCATTCCTGAGACAATACAGGTCCCCACAAAGTACATTACACTAGAAACAGTGTGTAAGAGTCAAGACCACATATAATAGATGGACAAACAGATAGAGAGATGGATAGACAGTCAGACTGATAGAGAGAGAGAGATGGATAGACAGACAGACAGATAGAGAGATGGATAGACAGTCAGACTGATAGAGAGAGAGAGATGGATAGACAGACAGACAGATAGAGAGATGGATAGACAGTCAGACTGATAGAGAGAGAGAGATGGATAGACAGACAGACAGATAGAGAGATGGATAGACTGACAGACAGATAGAGAGAGATGGATAGACAGTCAGACTGATAGAGAGAGATGGATAGACAGACAGACAGATAGAGAGATGGATAGACAGTCACACTGATAGAGAGAGATGGATAGACAGTCACACTGATAGAGAGAGATGGATAGTCAGACTGACAGAGAGAGAGAGATGGATAGACAGACAAACAGATAGAGAGATGGATAGACAGTCAGACTGATAGAGAGAGAGAGATGGATAGACAGACAGACAGATAGAGAGATGGATAGACTGACAGACAGATAGAGAGATGGATAGACAGTCAGACTGATAGAGAGAGATGGATAGACAGACAGACAGATAGAGAGATGGATAGACAGTCACACTGATAGAGAGAGATGGATAGACAGTCACACTGATAGAGAGAGATGGATAGTCAGACTGATAGAGAGAGAGAGATGGATAGACAGACATACTGATAGAGAGAGAGAGATGGATAGACAGACATACTGATAGAGAGAGATGGATAGACAGTCAGACTGATAGAGAGAGATGGATAGACAGACAAACAGATAGAGAGATGGATAGACAGACAGACTGATAGAGAGAGATGGATAGACAGTCAGACTGATAGAGAGAGATGGATAGACAGTCAGACTGATAGAGAGAGATGGATAGACAGTCAGACTGATAGAGAGAGATGGATAGACAGTCAGACTGATAGAGAGAGATGGATAGACAGACAGACTGATAGAGAGAGATGGATAGACAGTCAGACTGATAGAGAGAGATGGATAGACAGACAGACTGATAGAGAGAGATGGATAGTCAGACTGATAGAGAGAGAGAGATGGATAGACAGTCAGACTGATAGAGAGAGAGAGATGGATAGACAGACAGACAGATAGAGAGATGGATTGACTGTCTATCCATCTCTCTATCTGTCTGTCAGTCTATCCATCTCTCTATCAGTCTGACTGTCTATCCATCTCTCTCTCTCTATCAGTGTGACTGTCTATCCATCTCTCTCTCTCTATCAGTCTGACTATCCATCTCTCTCTATCAGTGTGACTGTCTATCCATCTCTCTCTATCAGTGTGACTGTCTATCCATCTCTCTATCTGTCTGTCTGTCTATCCATCTCTCTCTATCAGTCTGACTGTCTATCCATCTCTCTATCTGTCTGTCAGTCTGACTGATAGAGAGAGATGGATAGACAGACAGACAGATAGAGAGATGGATAGACAGTCACACTGATAGAGAGAGATGGATAGACAGTCACACTGATAGAGAGAGATGGATAGTCAGACTGATAGAGAGAGAGAGATGGATAGACAGTCACACTGATAGAGAGAGAGAGAGATGGATAGACAGACATACTGATAGAGAGAGATGGATAGACAGTCAGACTGATAGAGAGAGATGGATAGACAGACAAACAGATAGAGAGATGGATAGACAGACAGACTGATAGAGAGAGATGGATAGACAGTCAGACTGATAGAGAGAGATGGATAGACAGTCAGACTGATAGAGAGAGATGGATAGACAGTCAGACTGATAGAGAGAGATGGATAGACAGACAGACTGATAGAGAGATGGATAGACAGACAGATAGAGAGATGGATAGACAGTCAGACTGATAGAGAGAGATGGATAGACAGACAGATAGAGAGCTGGATAGACAGTCAGACTGATAGAGAGAGATGGATAGACGGATAGACAAACAGATAGAGAGATGGATAGACAGTCACACTGATAGAGAGAGATGGATAGACAGTCAGACTGATAGAGAGAGATGGATAGACAGACAGATAGAGAGATGGATAGACAGTCAGACTGATAGAGAGAGAGATGGATAGACAGTCACACTGATAGAGAGAGATGGATAGACAGTCAGACTGATAGAGAGAGATGGATAGACAGTCAGACTGATAGAGAGAGATGGATAGACAGACAGATAGAGAGATGGATAGACAGTCAGACTGATAGAGAGAGATGGATAGACAGATAGAGAGATGGATAGACCGTCAGACTGATAGAGAGAGATGGATAGACAGTCACACTGATAGAGAGAGATGGATAGACAGTCAGACTGTTAGAGAGAGATGGATAGACAGACAGATAGAGAGATGGATAGACAGTCAGACTGATAGAGAGAGATGGATAGACAGACAGATAGAGAGATGGATAGACAGTCAGACTGATAGAGAGAGATGGATAGACAGTCACACTGATAGAGAGAGATGGATAGACAGTCAGACTGATAGAGAGAGAGATGGATAGACAGACAGACTGATAGAGAGATGGATAGACAGATAGACAGATAGAGAGAGATAGACCTAGCTAAACCTGTAGGAAGTGTGTGTATTTAATCACAGAGGAGTTTATATGGCATTCCTGAGACAATACAGGTCCCCACAAAGTACATTACACTAGAAACAGTGTGTAAGAGTCAAGACCACATATAATAGATGGACAAACAGATAGAGAGATGGATAGACAGTCAGACTGATAGAGAGAGAGAGATGGATAGACAGACAGACAGATGGATAGACAGTCAGACTGATAGAGAGAGATGGATAGTAGGGCTGAACGATTTTGGAAAATAATCTAATTGTGATTATTTTCACCAATATTGCGATTGCGATTTAATATGCGATTATTTTTTAAGCTCTTTATCTTTTCTATTATTTCAACAAAAACAAGCAATACATCATTGTAAAATAGGATGGGAATCTTTAGGCACCTCACGAGCCAATCAAACATTTTTCTTATTAATTAATCTTATTAATAAAACTTAAAATATTTATAATTATAAGTACTTTTAAAAAGAAATACAAATTAAAAAACTAAATAATACAACTATATGTTAAGAATTTGAACTAATATAGCTTCAAAACATAAAAGCAAATAAAATAAAAACATTAAAAACATTACAAACAATAAACAAAGAGTGCTTTCAGTATTTAAGGGTAGGCTGTCTGAACGTTTTCATCTCTTTTGAAATATAAGATGTGGTTTGTCCTGTCTGTTAAAATAACTGACTGCGTTTACATTAATTTCGCGTCATAAAAGCATTTTGAGATGCAAGTACATTAAACCACGTAGACGGAGTCGCTCAGCCGCATGCTCAAGCGCTCTTCGCAAAGCGCGCGTGAGTATTTGAACGGGCCAGACTACAAGACATCAAGCAAAGCACGCGTATCTTATCGCGCATCTTGTGCAATGCAGCCTGCGAATGTCCTTGTAATTCGCTTCAACTTCTCCGAACTTTATGAAAGATTATATTTCGGAAGGTTCGAGTGGTGTCGCGTGTGCGTGTGTGTGAGACAGAGGAAGCAAGCTTAATACGGTTGTTTATAAAGCACACGCAGCGTCATCACGTATCTGTGTTTAAAACTAAGCTCAGACTCTATTCTGAAATTATCTGAATAGATACAAAATCGTTGGAGAGAATCTATAACACAATATCACATAAATTAAACACAAACTGTTCTTTCCTGTAGCCTATGCCAGGTCTATATGCGTAGCGTGCCAAGTTGATGCTTCCTCCGTAGTGCAGACTGCTTTACTCTCGCTTGTCACGTGACCACAGTTTAATCGCAGCTTTTGCGGTTAGAAAATCGCGTTTCATCATATCGCGATATTATCGCAAATGCAATTAATCGTTCAGCCCTAATGGATAGACAGCAGACATACTGATAAAGAGAGATGGATAGACAGACAGACTGATAGAGAGATGGATAGACAGACAGACAGATAGAGAGAGATGGATAAACAGACAGACTGATAGAGGGATGGATAGACAGACAGACAGATAGAGAGAGATGGATAAACAGACAGACTGATAGAGGGATGGATAGACAGACAGACAGATAGAGAGAGATGGATAGACAGACAGACTGATAGAGAGAGAGAGATGGATAGTCAGACTGATAGAGAGAGATGGATAGACAGACAGACTGATAGAGAGAGAGAGATGGATAGTCAGACTGATAGAGAGAGATGGATAGACAGACAGACTGATAGAGAGAGAGAGAGATGGATAGACAGACACAGATAGAGAGATGGATAGACAGACTGATAGAGAGAGAGAGATGGATAGTCAGACTGATAGAGAGATGGATAGTCAGACTGATAGAGAGAGAGAGATGGATAGACATAGATATTAAATATATGTACCTCAACTGTACGTCGTGAAATGCCAGCAGTTGTAACAGAATCCCCAGAGCAGTTCTTTATTGTCATCATGTCTTCATCAACCGTGCATGTAGCCTATAATAAAAGAGTTAAAAAAATGAGTTATAATTGATACTCATCAGACAAGGTCCCCATTACGCTAAACCTGTAGGAAGTGTGTGTATTTAATCACAGAGGGGTTTATATGGCATTCCTGAGACAATACAGGTCCCCACAAAGTACATTACACTAGAAACAGTGTGTAAGAGTCAAGACCACATATAATAGATGGACAAACAGATAGAGAGATGGATAGACAGTCAGACTGATAGAGAGAGAGAGATGGATAGACAGACAGACAGATAGAGAGATGGATAGACAGTCAGACTGATAGAGAGAGAGAGATGGATAGACAGACAGACAGATAGAGAGATGGATAGACAGTCAGACTGATAGAGAGAGAGAGATGGATAGACAGACAGACAGATAGAGAGATGGATAGACTGACAGACAGATAGAGAGAGATGGATAGACAGTCAGACTGATAGAGAGAGATGGATAGACAGACAGACAGATAGAGAGATGGATAGACAGTCACACTGATAGAGAGAGATGGATAGACAGTCACACTGATAGAGAGAGATGGATAGTCAGACTGACAGAGAGAGAGAGATGGATAGACAGACAAACAGATAGAGAGATGGATAGACAGTCAGACTGATAGAGAGAGAGAGATGGATAGACAGACAGACAGATAGAGAGATGGATAGACTGACAGACAGACAGATAGAGAGATGGATAGACAGTCAGACTGATAGAGAGAGATGGATAGACAGACAGACAGATAGAGAGATGGATAGACAGTCACACTGATAGAGAGAGATGGATAGACAGTCACACTGATAGAGAGAGATGGATAGTCAGACTGATAGAGAGAGAGAGATGGATAGACAGACATACTGATAGAGAGAGAGAGATGGATAGACAGACATACTGATAGAGAGAGATGGATAGACAGTCAGACTGATAGAGAGAGATGGATAGACAGACAAACAGATAGAGAGATGGATAGACAGACAGACTGATAGAGAGAGATGGATAGACAGTCAGACTGATAGAGAGAGATGGATAGACAGTCAGACTGATAGAGAGAGATGGATAGACAGTCAGACTGATAGAGAGAGATGGATAGACAGTCAGACTGATAGAGAGAGATGGATAGACAGACAGACTGATAGAGAGAGATGGATAGACAGTCAGACTGATAGAGAGAGATGGATAGACAGACAGACTGATAGAGAGAGATGGATAGTCAGACTGATAGAGAGAGAGAGATGGATAGACAGTCAGACTGATAGAGAGAGAGAGATGGATAGACAGACAGACAGATAGAGAGATGGATTGACTGTCTATCCATCTCTCTATCTGTCTGTCAGTCTATCCATCTCTCTATCAGTCTGACTGTCTATCCATCTCTCTCTCTCTATCAGTGTGACTGTCTATCCATCTCTCTCTCTCTATCAGTCTGACTATCCATCTCTCTCTATCAGTGTGACTGTCTATCCATCTCTCTCTATCAGTGTGACTGTCTATCCATCTCTCTATCTGTCTGTCTGTCTATCCATCTCTCTCTATCAGTCTGACTGTCTATCCATCTCTCTATCTGTCTGTCAGTCTGACTGATAGAGAGAGATGGATAGACAGACAGACAGATAGAGAGATGGATAGACAGTCACACTGATAGAGAGAGATGGATAGACAGTCACACTGATAGAGAGAGATGGATAGTCAGACTGATAGAGAGAGAGAGATGGATAGACAGTCACACTGATAGAGAGAGAGAGAGATGGATAGACAGACATACTGATAGAGAGAGATGGATAGACAGTCAGACTGATAGAGAGAGATGGATAGACAGACAAACAGATAGAGAGATGGATAGACAGACAGACTGATAGAGAGAGATGGATAGACAGTCAGACTGATAGAGAGAGATGGATAGACAGTCAGACTGATAGAGAGAGATGGATAGACAGTCAGACTGATAGAGAGAGATGGATAGACAGTCAGACTGATAGAGAGAGATGGATAGACAGTCAGACTGATAGAGAGAGATGGATAGACAGTCAGACTGATAGAGAGAGATGGATAGACAGTCAGACTGATAGAGAGAGATGGATAGTCAGACTGATAGAGAGAGAGAGATGGATAGACAGACAGACTGATAGAGAGAGATGGATAGACAGTCAGACTGATAGAGAGAGATGGATAGACAGACAAACAGATAGAGAGATGGATAGACAGACAGACTGATAGAGAGAGATGGATAGACAGTCAGACTGATAGAGAGAGATGGATAGACAGTCAGACTGATAGAGAGAGATGGATAGACAGTCAGACTGATAGAGAGAGATGGATAGACAGTCAGACTGATAGAGAGAGATGGATAGACAGACAGACTGATAGAGAGAGATGGATAGACAGACAGACTGATAGAGAGAGAGAGATGGATAGACAGACAGACTGATAGAGAGAGAGAGATGGATAGACAGTCACACTGATAGAGAGAGATGGATAGACAGACAGACTGATAGAGAGAGATGGATAGACAGTCAGACTGATAGAGAGAGATGGATAGACAGACAGACTGATAGAGAGAGAGAGATGGATAGACAGACAGACTGATAGAGAGAGAGAGATGGATAGACAGTCAGACTGATAGAGAGAGATGGATAGACAGACAGACTGATAGAGAGAGAGAGATGGATAGACAGACAGACTGATAGAGAGAGAGAGATGGATAGACAGTCAGACTGATAGAGAGAGATGGATAGACAGTCAGACTGATAGAGAGAGATGGATAGACAGACAGACTGATAGAGAGAGATGGATAGACAGTCAGACTGATAGAGAGAGATGGATAGACAGTCAGACTGATAGAGAGAGATGGATAGACAGACAGACAGACAGACTGATAGAGAGATGGATAGACAGACAGACTGATAGAGAGAGATGGATAGACAGTCAGACTGATAGAGAGAGATGGATAGACAGTCAGACTGATAGAGAGAGATGGATAGACAGTCAGACTGATAGAGAGAGATGGATAGACAGTCACACTGATAGAGAGAGATGGATAGACAGTCAGACTGATAGAGAGAGAGAGATGGATAGACAGTCAGACTGATAGAGAGAGAGAGAGATGGATAGACAGACACAGATAGAGAGATGGATAGACAGACTGATAGAGAGAGAGAGATGGATAGTCAGACTGATAGAGAGAGAGAGATGGATAGACATAGATATTAAATATATGTACCTCAACTGTACGTCGTGAAATGCCAGCAGTTGTAACAGAATCCCCAGAGCAGTTCTTTATTGTCATCATGTCTTCATCAACCGTGCATGTAGCCTATAATAAAAGAGTTAAAAAAATGAGTTATAATTGATACTCATCAGACAAGGTCCCCATTACGCTAAACCTGTAGGAAGTGTGTGTATTTAATCACAGAGGAGTTTATATGGCATTCCTGAGACAATACAGGTCCCCACAAAGTACATTACACTAGAAACAGTGTGTAAGAGTCAAGACCACATATAATAGATGGACAAACAGATAGAGAGATGGATAGACAGTCAGACTGATAGAGAGAGAGAGATGGATAGACAGACAGACAGATAGAGAGATGGATAGACAGTCAGACTGATAGAGAGAGAGAGATGGATAGACAGACAGATAGAGAGAGAGAGATGGATAGACTGACAGACAGATAGAGAGAGATGGATAGACAGTCAGACTGATAGAGAGAGAGAGATGGATAGACATAGATATTAAATATATGTACCTCAACTGTACGTCGTGAAATGCCAGCAGTTGTAACAGAATCCCCAGAGCAGTTCTTTATTGTCATCATGTCTTCATCATCCGTGCATGTAGCCTATAATAAAAGAGTTGGATGCTGGCGTATGACGTAGTGTAGGAAGCGTCATGACGTAGAACGAACGTGACAGCGCAGCCAGACAGCAGAGCAAAACAAAACTCTACGTTCGTTCTACGTCACGGCGCTTACTACGCTACGTCATAACGTCAATCAATCAAAAAAGATTGACATGTGCATCTCGAACTGCTTGAGGGTGAGTCAATCATGGGTTAAATATCTTTTTTGGCCAAACTATCCCTTTAAGGCAGTGGTTCTCAAACCTGTCCTGGAGGACCACTAACACTGCAGGTTTTCGTTGTCTCCTTAATCAAACACACCTGATTCAACTCATCAGCTCATTAACCCATGTGATAATGAGCTGATGAGTTGAATCAGGTGTGTTTGATTAGGGAGATTTGATTTGATTTTCTTTATAGCGCCAGATTGCAATTTGTTAATTTATTAAACAAACTAAATAGCCCTTAAGTAATATGTTATTTATCTTATTTCCACGATGGCTGTGTTTGCGCGTTTACAATTATCCCAATGAGTGCGCACGCGCACACACTCACACACAAACACTTGCGACACATACAGATGAGCACTAGCGGACAGAGCGTGCGCAGTGGGAAATATGTCGCATCAACCAGATGAAAACCAGAAAAAAAATATTTGCGTTTTTTAAACGCTCACAGGGAACTGAAGATGGCAACACTCGCTCTACTGCGAGTAGCAGCCGGAGTAGCTTTTTCGGCGTGCATGTTAATCAATGAGTGCATTCACACCGCGAGCAGGAGCGTCGTGTGAGCAGCAGTGAAGGGTTTCGGCGCCGAGTCTATTTTTGCTGCTGCTCACGCTCAATTAAAGTGAAAGCACACTTTTGATGGCCAAAATAAGTATTATTTCACACAAAAAGTGCCCAAAATGCACAGAATTTGCATGTCTAGTGTGTTTTAACAAGAACTGGAATAGGCTATGTCAGAAAATAACATTTATAGAAAATTTACCCATTTAAACTTGTTTTTAGTATTCAGTTTGGGTAAAAGTACTATATGGTGTTTTATAAAAAATAAAAATTGTAAACTAGTCAGAATATACAGTATAAGCTTTCTTTTAGTTTAATTTTAGTTAACTTAATTTCCCACACCAGGAGTAATTTATATAGTTCCATTTTTATAGCGATTATCTGTTCAAAAAATGTTTTATGTTCTATGCAAAATGTTCTATTAAAGAAAAGATAGAAAATAAATATTTGTGTGTGCTGTAAAGTGGTTAGAAAAAAATGAAATCGGAATCGGTTAAAATCGGTATCGGCAGGTCAAACTCAATGAAAAATCGGAAATCGGAATCGGCCAAGAAAAATATAATCGGTGCATCTCTAATAAATATAAATGTCCCAATGTTTAGTTTAATGTACAGTTCAAATAATTGTTCAGTTAATATAGGCTATTCACTGCTGCCTAGTGTTGTTTTTGGCGGCCTGTTTTACTTTTAGTTTTAGTCTAGTCTTTGTGTCAAGCTGTCGTTTTAGTTTTTATTAGTTTTAGTCACGTTCATACTCTTTTTAGTCTAGTCTAGTTTTAGTCGACGAAAACTGATGACATTTTAGTCTAGTTTTAGTCGACGAAAACTGATGACATTTTAGTCTAGTTTTAGTCAATGAAAATTGTATTTTAGTCTCTATTTAGTAATGCAATGATATTTAACCCAGTCAATATAGTATTTCAAACAAGGTTATCTTATTATATTTAGGGCTGTGGCGGTGGCAGTTTGTTGGTAATGGATCAACTACCAGCGGTGGTGATATTTAGGCTATGTTTGAGATTGCGCTGCCAAAGAAAGTGAAACAAAAAAATCACCCCGCGCGTGTGAAACGCGCTTTACAACTAAACTTGACGCGCCTTACCATGTAGCACAAACTGTAGAATTTGACATTCAAGTACAAATGTAGGCTATCTGTCCTACAGCGTTTTCTACTTTACCACAGTAAAGAATACAAATATAATAGGCCTTATTAACAATGAAGAAACGTTTAATCCCTTTAGAAAATGGGTGAGACGTGAGTGAAGATTTGGGAAAAGAAAGAGATTCCATGCAGGGATGAGTCACGTTTTTTGAATAATTCGATTAGTTTATTTAATTATAGAATATCGAATAGGTTGTGCGATTATTCTTTAAAATAAACTCCATGTTTTCTGTGCTGATGCGTTCATGTAACCAGAGGGTGATGCTGCCAATAACACACATAACAGCTGTCAAAAGAACCGGCAAAAGTAATGATTATGAATGTGTCAAATATATCAATGAGACATTTTAATGGAATAACTAATGGAATAATATAGTTAAATTTGCTGATAATCGGGTGACCAGATCGCAAACCAGAATTTAAAGCCGACAAAGCTATGGGTTCACGCCATAGAAAACGGGTTCACGCACAACTCTCTCATTTGTCGTGACGTTATAACATTTCGTCTCGTCTCGTTTTGGTCAACGAAAATGAAGAGACATTTTAGCATAGTTTTTTATTTTGCTAAACCACATTTAGTCTCGTTTTTATTCGTCAACGATATTGCATTATACATTTATTTTAGTCATCGTCACATGACCAGCATTTACGTTGCGTCTCGTCTCATTTTCGTCAGGTGAAAAAGGTTCGTTGACGACAATATTTCGTCATAATTTTCGTTGACGAAAGCAACACTACTGCTGCCATTAAAAGAAACAAATGAACACCATGGGCCCTATTTTAACGATCTGAAACGCAAGTGTCAAAGTGCAAAGCGCAAGTAACTTTGTGGGCGGATCCCGGCGCTGTTGCTATTTTCCCGGCGGGATAAATTACTCTTGCGCCCGACGCAAATCTAAAAGGGGTTGGTCTGAAGTAGCTTCATTATTCATAGGTGTGGTTTGGGCGTAACGTGAAATAAACCAATCAGAGCGTCCTCTCACATTCCCTTTAAGAGCCGGCGCGCTTGTTCCATGGCGGATTGCTATTATAACGGCGGATTTGCCAGGCGCACGCCAGGAGCGGTTCACAGCCGAGGAAAGCGACGTTCTCGTCAGGGCCGTAAAACACAGAGAAGTGACATTGGGGATGATGGGAGAAACCCACCCAAATTAGCTTCGGTTAAACAGGCGTATAATTTGGGTAGTAAATGTGTAGCCTAATCTAAAAAAAATTTTTAATCTAGATAGATCTTTTTCACATCTTCACGGACACAACAATGATTTCCCTCGTGTGTTAATATTTTTCCTTGTAATAATGTATGATTTGCAAAAATTAAAACTGCTGCATCTGTATTAGAGAATCAAAGTGGATGCGCGTTAATATTATGGCCAAGCACGCGCCCTTAAAATACCATATCACTAACGCGCAACGCGCCACTGTCTTTAGACTGTTTTTTTCCTGGTCAATGGCGCAATTGCTTTCTAAAACTGGAAAATAGCACCAGGGGAGTTTTGCGCCGGTACACGCCTCCTCTTTGCGCTGAACCGCCCCCGCGAGCGCAAGTTCATTTCCTAATTTACCGACGTGCGTCTGTGGAGGGAAAAGTCCGCTGTGCGCGGGTGCAAAATAGGAATGATACATGCGCCGGTGTACAAAGTCAATTGCGCTGGGTGCAAGATAGGGCCCCATGACTCTTAAGTGTTTTTGTCTGTGTCAATTTTCCCCACCCCCAAAGCTGTAAACCTAGGGGAAACACTGTATACCTTAAGAGTCTTCATAGTGCGCTAAGAGACAACGTTATCGGGAAACCCAGCCCATAACAACAACCAAAATGACACTGTGTTTGTGTACTGACTGACCAAATGTAATGTAAATTTAAAAATTATTTAACTATTTTTAAAACCTACCACCACTTCTTGTTTTGCCAGATGAAGTCAAACATAAACACAGTATTTTGATTGACCTCTCTTCTGCGTTCAGATTCGATTAAAGCAATAATTTCCCCCCTATATTCAAGAACAAAATCTCCTTTATTAAAAGGAGCCAATGCAAACACTCCACGACCTGAAAAAAAGGGTAAACAAATAAAATGTGTTAATACAATCCCTTCTAGACATTTAATAATACACTGATGGTTAGCCCATTATAAATAACTTATGTAATAGTTTAACCAGGGTTTCAACACCTTTTGACAATAAATCTCTAAGAACACCTTCAAGACTAATGGCTTTTTCAAATACATTTAGAGAACTACTGCAGACAATTTAATGCAAAACTGCTAAAATGTTTTAAAAAAAAAATAATAATTTGTAAATGAGTAATAATTATAAGTAATCAGATTTTTTTAAACAAAACATAAATCACAATTTTAAAATATCCCTCATATTTATAGGTTTTAAATGACCCCAGAGCCCATACTTTTGAAGATAACCATAGTTACAAAAGTATTGGGTCATTTGACATAAAATATCATAGTTAAGAATCTGTGGTAGGTAACGTTAATTGTGAATTTACCACACATAACTTAACGTTACCATAGTTAAGATAGTTACAATAAGGAGCCGTACTCATTAATGCGGGCTATACAGAATGATAATATAAGAGAATTCATTCGACAACTCGTTTATTCATAACCACGATTTACTAATCTGTTGCTTGGTGTTAGTTTAATCAACATTAATTGGGAATGTGTTCTAATCATAGACTGTAAAAAAATAGGTTCTAATTCATGGCCGCCATTATATAACATTTTACCCGCGTCATGGGCTGAGCTCCGTAGTACGATAATAAAACCAAATCTTTACAGTCAACTCACATTTATAAACTCTGTACAAACCTACCTTTATGATCATTTATGTATCTAGCCTCCAGTGCGTCGGTCTTATCAGTGGCATTGATGACATGGTCCTCGGCATCTTTTGCTGGTCTAATTCTCCTCCGTCTCATGTTGATGAAGAAGCCAGGCTCGTCTCAGCGTCACCCCGGGGATTCACGAAGGCCGCTCCGCTCCGCTCGCTTAAATCTCCCGCCGTTTGGCAAATTACCACACACTACACCACGCGCAGTCAACAAGTAATGTTAAATAATTTAAATTATTTATGGACATGCAATTCGACATGTATATTCTAAAGTTTATCAATAGTATATTCGCCACAGTCAACGAATAACATCAATTACACCTCATTAGAAAACTCCATTAGGTCATGTAATTCAACAATCTTTCTAAATTATTCAAACTTGTGATGTGTTTTTATTTAATTATCGAATATAACATAAAAAAATGGTCTAATTACCTGTAAAATGGATTAATCCTGTTGATTGAAACCAATAACCGTGATCTCGTCGTCGTTTGATTAAGCGATTGTTTTGCGCATGAGCAGTTGGTGAAATGTGCGTCTTACGTCACAAGTGTGCTTACGGGTGCAGTTCCGCGAACATACTACAGGAGCGCTAAAGAGCAGCGCTGCGATACACACTTACACACGGAGATCAGGTATATGCTCATGGTGGGGATTTAGAAAAAAACTGCACTAGGCATATCAGCAACGCCCCCTGAGACTATTACAAGCAAAACATTGTGGGGACCGGGGAACTGGTCCCCACCATGTTTTTGGTCCCCACTTTGTGAGTGTGCTAACATGCTGAGGACCCCACCATGTGATAAAAACAAACACACACACACACACACACACACACACACACACACACACACACACACACACACACAAAATAACTGCAGTTTGGAGATTTAATGTCTTATTGTGAGATAGTTATAAACATGAGAAATAACTTTGCATTTGTGAGATATAGTCATATGTGAGATATGAAGTCCTTGACATTGATATGAAGACATTTGGCCCACTATAATGTCTCACACACACACACACACACACACACAACACACAGTGTGAGTCAGCGTCTAGTATTTAATAAAATCAGATCTAATCTTGGCCTGACTGACTGTGTAATGAGGTCCTCATATGCCTGGCTGCATATCTCTATGACTTTGTAGGACCGAACCAGTTTGTCCACTAAATGTGACCTGGGTTTTAATCGCGAGAGCCCAGATTAGAGTAACGGTGTCACTTAATATGAGCTGTTAAAGATACATCACTGCCAGCTCTACACGCCAATACACTGGCTGAAATTGCTTTCTCCATGAGAGGCATAGGCCAGGGCGCAATTATATTGTCCTTTTTACAGCTTAACAAACGTGGCTTCTCAAACTAATTTCTCATAAATGTTCCTGTTTTGTCCTAGAGTAAAATTAACAGCACACAGGTTTGGAAATAATGACAGAATATTCATATTTTGGGGGGTTGAACTGTCCCTTTAAGCATACATTATGAAAATCAACATATCAGTGATTTTCGTGAATGATGTGGCTT
The DNA here is from genome assembly GCA_033366665.1 of Phoxinus dragarum. Classification (NCBI taxonomy): domain Eukaryota; kingdom Metazoa; phylum Chordata; class Actinopteri; order Cypriniformes; family Leuciscidae; genus Phoxinus; species Phoxinus dragarum. The sequence continues at coordinate 22,271 of JARPMJ010004236.1, forward strand.
CTAGGGCAATGACAATGACTCAGAAAGTATTCGGATGCTTCTAGGGCCTTCGGCACCGTATCATTTAAATGAGAAATCCTTTAGTTCGGTCTCAGGTGCCAGACCATACATTACATCTGATTGCTTGTCACTCATTCAGACTGCATGTTACAGAGGACAGATTGCTCTCCGACCCAATGCACTTCATTTAGTAACCAGTGCGCATGTTTTACATTATAGACATTCTCTATGTGACAACTAGCCCCGGTCTTGCTATATCTCAATAACTACCAAGCTAAAAAACTAACATGTTCTAAGAACATTTTGCTAACGTTTCAATTAGGTTATTAAAATGTTATTTCGGATTATTCTCTGTATGTTCAAACTGTCCCTTTTTTTCCCCTAGTTATGCAAACAATAAGGAAACATTACATTTCAATCATTACACATTATGGGAATTATATTTTTGAATGTTCTCTGAAAGCTCTGAAACAGTAACATTTAAAAAGTTTTAGATGAATGTCCAACTAAAACATTTCAGAAAAAAAATTCCATGAATGATGTATGAATAATGTTTTGAGAACACTATTAAAGACCAGATCAATTTGAATGTTATTTTAACGTTACTGGAAGAATGTTTGTTCATAACTTTGAGAGAACCTTGCTAGAACGTTCTAGTCAAAATTCTGACATTGTGTAACCTTGTATTTTTGCATTAAAATAAGCCTAAAAAAACAGTTGATTAAATGGCAAGTTCCATTGTGACAACTTACCCCATAGATTGAGACAACATGCCCTGGGTGTTAAACCAAAGCTTCTTCTTATTAATATTTTTGCAGACAAGACTTTAATGGCGCTTTTCCACTACACAGTACCAGCTCGCCTCAACTCGACTCGCCTTTGTTTGGTTTTCCACTGTGTAAAAGTTGTACCGGTACCTGCTTCCAGATACTTTTTTTCGTATCACCTTCAGCAAGGTTGTGAGCGAGCTGAGGCGATACTAAAATGTGACGTGAAACACGGCAGACTGCTGATTGGTCCGAGAGAATCGTCACTATTCACTGCGTCATCATTGCACGCGCCAGACGGAGTATCCTGAATAACCCCGGCATTTTAAAATAGTTTGGCCAGAGATTGCGTGATATACCCATTACTAATATTATGTAAAACAGCATACACTCGATTTCCTCCATTGTCCTGTGTGTGTGTGTGGCTAGCGGGTGTGTGTCGCGTCGCTATGACGGACGACCAGGTACTATTGTGGAGGTACTATCTGCAATGGAAAACGGAGCGAAAAGCGAGCCGAGTCGAGTCGAGCTGGTACTGGTAATGGAAAAGCGCCATTAGTTATATCTATACAGAAACTAACTCTAAATTGAACATACTCTGAGAAATATTGAGTGTGACAACTAGCCCCGGTCTCCTCTACATTACACCAGACTCCACTATAACCACAGATTGCTCTAAGCACTGGCATCTCTTTATGCAGATCTCACCTCAAGAAAAAAATGGATCTTTGATTGCCTCAGTTAGAAATCCCACATTTTTACAAGCCAAAGATTCATTTTCACTCTCTAGATTCACACGTGTGAAGGGTGATATATCTGCACGGTAAATATGAGCTCAGTTTCCATAGTTTTGCCTGCCCTAGTGATAAAAGATTTTAACGTTACCTTTCACCTCCATTTATAAGCGCATAAGATCTCAAAATCGCACTGGAGAAAATACAAGCAATTGCTGTTAAGCTCTGATGGCATTTCACAAACCCATGTGGCATGTGCTTTCTGAACGTATATCCCAATATATTTATGTTCAGAAATCCAATGACATATTTATGAGGACAACCAGTTTCAACATCGCAAATGCGCATTGTTTTTTCTTTTTCTTTCTATATGGCCCTGCAAGAAAGCTGAGGTTATTTACTGAGAGTCTTAAAGCTCACTGCTGTCTTATAATCCACATTTGGCTTCTCTGATTGTGTGGTTATGATTTACGTGAACCCTCTGCACAAGCATCATCTTTTATTCCTGATCTTAACAGTGTCGAGTACTTGTATGACCTTGAATAGTTCACTTAGCGCCTGGATCTCCACACATTTATTCTGTTCTTGACACTCGAATGAAGTGGATTTAAAGGAATAGATCACGTCAAAATAAAATGAAAATCCTCTTTAGTTACTCGCACTGAAAGTCCCTCTAAACCATCATGACTTTCTTTCTTTTGCGGAAAACAAAAGGGAGATTTTTTTCATTTGCAATAAATGGGGACTGGCATATTAATGCTTCAAAAAATGCAAAAGGACCATCAAAAGTATGAAAAAAATGAACCAAATGACTCATGCACTAATGTTTAATACTGACGTAGACCTAAAGAGTCTTATTCACTGAAAATCTTGACATCCGCGTTTTCTCTCCTTGACACATTTATCATTCATAAGTTCATAATGAGTTTGTAAGACAAGAAGCGATGTTCAATTTATGAACAAATTGTTCTTTTGAGTTCAATCTTTTTAATGGATCATTGATTCACAAAACCAGTCTTAATGATTCATTCGAATGCAATGTAAGTCACAGAAAGGCAACTTCAATTTCCATCTCATGAAGTTTTCATAATAATAATAATAATAATAAAAGAACTGGCTAACATTCTGGCAATGTTCTCTCAAAGTTATGAACATTCAAACGTTCAATTCTTAGAACATATTTTTTTGTCAGCTGGGATATAGCATACAAGTCATGGCTGCTTTTAAGACACTTTTTATGGTTTTTAAGCTCCAGACCCCATTATTGTGCAGGTGAAACTCGAAAAATTTGAATATTCATTTATTTCAGTAATTCAACTTAAAGGTTGTGTAGGTAAGAATTGTCTAAAGAACTTTTTTCAAATTGGCTTAAACTGTCTTTATATACCAATACATAATTAAAATGTAAGTACTTTGAAAAAGAGAGTATAAAAATTGAGTGACTATAGTGTATTTAATCTTCAAAAAACACAGCTCATTAATTCCATTCGGGACGAAACAAGTGATTGGCTTGCGCGACTGTCACTCTCCGTCGCCATGACTACCACCGCTATTAGTGGCTCTGCCCACGTGCGCGCAGTCGCGCACCCGTTTTTAGGTGGGAGTGAATGGAATTAATGAGCTGTGTTTATTGAAGATTAAATACACTAGAGTCACTCAGTTTTTTATACTCTCTATTTCAGAGTACTTGCATTTTAATTATGTATTGGTATATAAAGACAGTTTAAACAAATTTGAATTAAAAGTTTTTTTAGACAATTCTGTCCTACCCTACCTTTAAAAGGTGAAACTAATATATTATATAGACTCATTACATGCAAAGTGAGATATGTCAAGCCTTTATTTGTTATAATTTTGATGATTATGGCTTACAGCTTATGAAAACCCCAAATTCAAAATTAGAATATTGTGAAAAAGTTTTCATAAGCTGTAAGCCATAATCATCCAAATAAAGGCTTGAAATATCTCACTTTGCATGTAATGAGTCTATATAATATATTAGTTTTAAGTTTTGCACAATATTCTACATTTTCGAGTTTCACCTGTAAGTAAATAAAAAAGAGTGACATGTACAGTCTACAAACATTTATATACATTTCATACAGGTTTGGAAACAACATGAGGGGTGAGTGATGATTAAATATGAACTTTTAGGTGATCTATCTCTATAAAACGTTCCTATGTTCTTTACCAGTCACACTCATGTTCGCTCAACACGTGGATCTTCCCTTCCCTTCTTTCGTCTGTTCTTGAGACTTAAAGACTTCTAAAAAGACTGATTCACACAATAGAAAAACTTTGAATGCTTGTTTTTTTCATCTGGGTCTTTCTTTCTTTTCTTTTCTTTCTTTCCTGCGGTGCTAATTATTTTTTGGGTAGTTAATGAGTATTGCACCAACTAAAATCTTGGGAGAAAATGAAAAGCAACCTGCTGTTTACCAAATGTTGACTGTCCTGAAATGCAAAGACATCAAACTGTGATCTTCTAAGATGTACTCATTATTTTTTTCCACAATATTTGTTCTAAAATAGAGTACTTTTTGTAGTTGAAGTAAATAATGTTGAATAATAAGTACATTACTTCATTAAGCAAATTGTAGCAACTAGGTTAATTTAAAGTCTCTTCACATAATGTTGACAAAATACATTATATTACAAACTCCAGAGGGACCACATGGCTCGAAAACCCTCATTCTCTTCCTGATTTTAGGACTACAAAATTAACAAGACAACATGAAATGAGGAACAATCAATAAGTCATGTAAACTGTTGCCTTCATTTTTTGACCCTTTAGTAAACCATTTCTCTCTTGGAAAGTATTTCTCCCAAAAGCATTTGAAGATTTAAACCATGTTAACATTTTATATTTTACTGCATTAGATGCATATATAAAATATATGTATCCAATATCATGTGCGACTGTGCGTAAGAAGTTGTCGTGATGAATCTGCATTTTTGTCGGATGACAGCGCGATAGATGTCTGTTTTAAAGCAGAGAGGGTGAGTCATTTCTCTCTCCTTTATTTGCCTAGTTTCAATGATGATGGTTATTGTAGTTCTAGACTAAATGTGAGCATGTATCTCACGTGTACAAAAAAAAAGAATCGGTATTCCTCAAAATGAATAAAAACAGTGAAATGCAATATCAGAATACTACGCAAACCTGCAATAAATAAATATGTTAAATAAAACAAATATTTAAAACAAATCTCACTTTATTGGCCAATGTACTTGATGCTGATCTTCGATGATTCAGCAAAAATGACTTTAGATTTTTTGTTTTTATTCGTGAAGTTTATTCTGTGCCCTCTACTGTACACGTGTGAATTTGCATTTCCTTCAGCCTTATTATTTCATCTTTGGTGTGAAAGGGCCTTTACATGTGCCCAAAATATAACTTTTTTTGTTATATAAAAAAAACACACACAAAAAAAACAAGCCCAGCCGGGTAGCTGTGTATGGACATATATGTTCCACTAACATTTGACAATCAGACAATCAAGTGTTGCAATATAAAATACCAACAGTACATGTATTGTTTTTAAAACTGAAATAATAGATTCAATTTGATATTTTATTATCTAATGCAATGGCATTCAGAAATGTTCAGTCCAAGTATTTTCTGAGGCCGTCATGGCTACCAAACATCCAGTGATGATATACTATTATTTGTTGGCGAATGGCACAATGAGCCTGTGAAATGTTGAATTATGCCATTTGTTTTTGATATGTAAGCAGCACAGGCTGTTGTGACAGCGTCTTGAACAATAAACCTGTGGATGTCAGGTAAGATTGAATTTCCTCTGAGGTGAGACTGCTCCTTACACCTGCTTAAATCAATAGCGCCCCTCACGAATCGCAGACGAAGACGAGGGTCAAGGCACTCTTGATGTTTTTTAGAATAATTTAAAGCATGTCGATGAATTTGGAATTTCACACTGGTGACCCCCTTTATCCCGGTAACCTTTAATCAGATCATGATCAAATCAAGTTAGTTTTGGTGAGGGTTTCCTTTGCCAGGAACTATAAAGGCAGACAGTGATTAAAAGTCATGAGCAAAAGTCTCAGTTTGACCTCCACGTGAACTTCGTGTCATCTAAGAGAAGCATTTGAGGGATTAGAGATATCTCACTTGTATTTTCCCCCAGTCCAATTGGTTGAAGTTCTGTCTTTTTGTTGTAAACTTCAATGTGCTTATGACAACTGTAGTGATATTCATTTAAAAAGTGGCCTGCATTTTTTTGTATTCTTCTGAAAATGTGGTTTCGAGCTAGAGAATGATTATTATTAAACTTTAAAACCGATGCAATCGTGAACAAAAAAGCAAGTTATTATGTCTTGCAAGGATCATGTCTTGATCTCATTTCACTTGTAAAAAAACTCTTTCGCTGAGGGGTGCCAAATCCTGCTCCTGCCGATCCACTGCCCTGGTGTGTGTTTCCCGTACAACTACGTAACTCGCTGCGTCACTATCATAGTACGATGCATCGTTGGAGAAATCAACTAGCTAGTCACGACTGTTTCCCGAAACCATGCTGTCGCAAAGTGATCGTTCAACCACCTTGGTTTATGACATCACGCACGTGGTGGAGTAATAACTACGCCTAAATCTCTTGGCAAACTAAAAGACGTAAATGACATTTGACTGTATTCTAAATAAAAGATACAGATTGTCAGCTTGCTTATTTGGCTCAAGATAAGGATTTATTAAGTCCACATGTCATGTAAACTAGAAACTCTGCTTTTAACCACAGGTCGAGAGCTGTCGTTCCAACCACACAAGTTTGCGATGCTGTTGCGAATGTTCGTTGGAACGATGGTTTGGGGAAACACCGACTCGTTGAACTATGCTGATAACGACAGAACTTGTGAACATAGTTGGCTAACGATGCTTTTGGGAAACACACCCCTGAACAGTTCAACTCCAAACCTAATCAAACACACCTGAAGCTACCAATTAAGGTCTTTGGATCACTTGAAAATTTAAGGCAGATGTGTTTGATTAGGGTTGGAGATGAACTGTGCAGGACAGTCGATCGGCAGTTGCAGGATTGGGCACCTCTGCTTTAGCTGTAGTTAAAATAAAATAATGTTAGATTTATGTTAACATTTTAACGTCCATTGCTGCCCAGTCTGACCCGAGGCTGACGGATAACTTTTTTTTTTTTTTAATAAATAGTCTTAAAATTTGATCTCCCAGTTTCAACAAAGAATCACTATATGTTTTGAGACTTAAAGGGACAATACACTCAAAAATGATAATTCTGTCATCATTTACTCTGCACAGACGATGTTATAGACTGACAACCTCAGTAACCAAAGCAGAAGTGTCAGCGGAGATCGTGTCAACTAGACACACTGATCCTCAACAAACCCCTCTCCATACCAGCGTTACATACATACATACCTCCGACCTTCAACCAGATGGAACTAGATAAATATTCTGAATGTTCCGATCCAATCTGACTTCTGACCTGTAATGCTGCCTGAATAATAATCACACCATGTTCGATCGTTGGCCAGAGGAGAACTGGCCCCCGACTGAGCCTGGTTTCTCCAAAGGTTTTTCCTCCATTCTCTCACCTGACGGAGTTTGGGTTCATTCACGCCTCTGGCTTGCTTAGTTGGGGACTATTAATATTCAAGAATATTATTGATTTGACTGCACTGAGGCTGTAGGATGAGAACTGAACTGAGCTGATCGATGACATCACTGTTTTCTCCATGAGCGGCTGTATAGATAAATCAAATCAATTAATAACTTTTTAACAGCAACATAAGCCGGACTATGACACTGTTTTCTTCCAGATCTGCTGTACAGCCGAAACAAACTTTGTTGCATTATTTTCCTGTTATCACTGTAAAGCTGCTTTGAAACAAATCTGTATGGTAAAAAGCGCTATATAAATAAAGGTTGCTTGACCTGACTACAACTTGCATCATTTCAACAAATTACAAGATTTGTAAAAAATCCTCATGAAGAACATTGTCCAAGATTTACAAAAAAAATCCAAGTATGATGTCATCAGATGATGTCATGCAAACTCCTAGCTTTATTCCTTCCTGACCATAAGAAAGCACACACAAACTTCTAAAGGTAATAATAATAATCAGATCATAGCTTTGGTCATAACCTGGCTGCTGAAAAACAAGAAAACAACAAAAATGTTCCTTGCTTGATTTGAATTTAAATTAAAAACAATGAATCCATTAGGTGATATAGTAATCTCTTAAATGGCTGAAGTCTGTGATAAACAATAGAATAATTTGCATCAAAATTATGCATTCTGCATGTATAAGTGATTTGCTAGAGGCTAAATAAATTACTAATTGAATAGATTAAGATAAATTCAAGTACAAAATATTGTAAACACAATTAGCTATCATTTTGAACAATGCAATGACTACGATATTATACTGTGTGTGTGTGTGTGTGTGTGTGTGTGTGTGTGTGTGTGTGTGTGTGTGTGTGTGTGTGTGTGTGTGTGTGTGTGTGTGTGTGTGTGTGTGTGTGTGTGTGTGTGTGTGTGTGTGTGTGTGTGTGTGTGTGTGTGTGTGTGTGTGTGTGTGTGTGTGTGTGTGTGTGTGTGTGTGTGTGTGTGTGTGTGTGTGTGTGTGTGTGTGTGTGTGTGGGTGGGTGGGTGGGTGGGTGGGTGGGTGGGTGGTTCAGGTATTCCCTTACGTTGCTGGGGACTAAAATTCCCCTATGCTGAAAACAGCTGATAAATAATTACAAAAAATATATAATTATATTTTAGACATATAAAACATGAAACCCAATGTGTGTTTGTGTGTTAAATTATGTTTAAGCTACATGTGTGCAAGGGGAAATTACTTACATCCCACTTCACATAATCAATTTACTATTTTGCACAATTAATATCAATATATTAGCCAAGGCCAAATGCCGTAGGGTACGTCATACACAGTTGATGCACCAAGTGGTTGATGTCAAGACACTAGCTAATCTTTCACAAATATTTCATCCTTATTCCGGCCTACAAAACCATGCTGTCCATTTCTGCAGTAGAGAGTTGTGGAAACGCTTTACTGGGAATAATTTGGAGCTAGAAAACGTGTCTAATTTAGTTGAGTAATGCTGAGTAAAGCCAACTGCTTTTCTGAGCGCATTCGTCTTCAATAAGCGCTCGACTCAGAGGAACTATAGGAAGCCAATAAAAGCGTTAAACAATTCAGCCGCTGTAGATTGAGGGGAAACAAAAGCTTGCTGGAAGTGTATTGCTATTCGACGGCTCTCTCTTCCCCTCCGGGAGAGTAGGGACACAATGCGGACAGTCAGGCAGCTCTACACCAAACTCCATCTATCATCCTTAAGAAACAAAGCCACCCACCTATGTCTGCTCAACAACACGCATGGATATTCTGAGGTTTACGGAGACACTGAAATGACACACAAGGACCAGAGCTGTCACTATTTCAGCAATCTATCTGATGGAGAGCGTGTGTGTGTCGCCATCTCCGTGGTTTTCATTAGGAGGACACTGTTGTTAAAGTGCAATTGTCGGCTGGGGACGCTACTGTGGTGTCGTATTTTCATGAACAGAGACCTGGGGTGACGGCGTATTAATAAATGATGGTGGAAAGTGAAAGTGCACTCTGAGGATCAGAGTTCACAGATGCTCAGAAGTTTGTGAGTGTGTCCTCTCCGCTAAAACACAACAAACCTGATGTTTTCGCTATTTCTGGAGACATTAAAAGTCACACACCTCTGGGGCACACGCTGAAGTGGACACTCACCTGGACAGCACTTACTGTACGCCCACCCTGACATGCATTCAAAATCAGTTTAGCCCGTAAGGTAATACACTTCTCTGAATAGATGCAAAGGTAGCGATGTATCAAGTACTAAGAAATTACGCATAATTATAGGTTATGTGTCAAAATTTTACTTCATTAAAAGTCCAAGTACTACTTTGGTGAAAGTAAAAAAAGACTCCACATTTAGCTGTACTTGTTAAAAGTAAACACTACACCTTCTTTTCTTTTTTTTTATGACAAATGCAGCCAAGAGACAGTGGATGTTTTCTCATTAGTTTTGATGCACAAACTTTTGTAAAGCAACTTAGTCATAATTTCACTCAGTGTCTTGACTATAAGCCTCTAGGACACACAGTTACATACTGAAATTGCACATCGTACACAACTAAAATTTTAAATAGTGCTGCAGGGATGACGTGGCCAAACCCCAGAAGGGAGTTTCAGAACTTCCAGTTCCATCGTCTTGAAGTCAATGTTTTTGTTTTGTTTTTCTTTTCTTTTTTTCTGTTAAATGCCTGAAAAAAAGTCTATATGGTAAACACAAGCTCAAGATATTTTCTTGTGTTATTCTACATAAAGTACACCAGTAATACTTGTTTTTTACATGTCTTAAAGGCAGTTGCTTAATTGAAAGTGAACTCAGTCTTTTTTATATTGCACTGGCCGAAATGGAAGTTGTCTTGGATTGTCACAGTTTACAGTCACAGTCATGATTCATTTATTCCATGAGTGAAAGTTATGTAAAACTTATGTAAAATCATTATGTAAAACTTTTTCATGATGAAAAATGACTGTATTCAAAAAATGAAACATATTTTCATAATAGCGCATCGCCATAATTGTGTCCAGTTACATTTACACTGAAATTGATATCATTAGTTAAATCGGACAGAAAATCAGAAGAAAAGAAAAATGATAAGCAGAAATATTTAGGTCTAAATGCAGATGAAAAAAATAAAAGTATAATTTTTGTCATGTAAAATAGTATATAAATGACAAATTCCCCAGAATAATACAAAAATACCTCATCAAAGCGTATCAGTCAGTTTTCCAAGAATATTTTTTTTGTTATTTCTAAATATAATTTAACGCCAATGTTATGTGCACACTATAATAGGAATAAAACATTGAAATAATAGCCCTTAAAACTCTAGCCGTAAAAAAACTAATAGCCTTAATATATAATTTAGATATAATGGGGTCTTTAAATGTTATAATACAGTTCTCAAAAGATGTCCTTTTCTGGTTGTTCAGTTATGGTTATGATGCATACACGCAGCCTTGATTATGAATATGTATTGTTTGTTAACATATATCATGTATAAATGACTGTATATTATGCTCAACGTGTTCTGCATTAACAATTTAGCAGTCACTGTAACAAAGTCTTGTTGACACTGGCTGTGAATGTCTTTGCGATGCTAATTTACAAACTCCTGATGTATGCAGGCCCTGAAATGGTTTCCAAATAATTTTCCTAAGTTCCCTAATGACCCAGAACAGGTATTATGCACTGAAAATGAATAATCGCTAAAAACTTTGAGCGGCTCTTTGAAAGAAAACAAAGCAATAGCATCTCCGAAATGAATTATGAACACGTTTTACTGGAGGGAATTAGGCCGGGAATATTCAGTTCAAGCTGCGTTTAGCGAAAGGCTTCCACTGTTAAATGAGAAATGAAGTTTGGCTCTGACTACCATCCCACTTTTAAACACACTCAATAGGAGGCCTGTGTGAGATTGAGGTAGCCTTTTTATGATACACTTTGCCAATGTTGACAACAGCTCTCAGAACCTCACATTACCACCCACAACTATTGTCAGCCAGGTCTATAAGAGGTGCGACACATGGAGACTAGCAAACAGAGGCCGGGTCAAACCTGAGTGCCTATTCATATGTTTGCTTTACTCCCGCTGCCTATTCCTATGTTTGCTTTACTCCCGCTGGCTCTGTTTCTAAGTGGCACAGCATGCTTTTAAAGCCCTGGGACATCTTAATTCCAACAAAAGCAACCTGTACTTTGCATTCCTTGAACAACGGCCACAAAATCTAATACTGTAATATAAAGATCTTTTTGTAGCGGTATGGTACGTCAGAGGTTTAAGAAGAGCGCTTGATGATGCATATGCCATGACTTCCTCAGACTGATGCAGTTTGCGTAGAATTTCGTTTTCAGTTTAATCCCTAATAATCAGGTATTACTAAAAGACAGAGCAGACTCTTTGAAATGCACTTTTCTGTTGCAAAAAGAAATGGCTTTTCATTTCTCTCCCGGATCAACTAAATCAACAGAAATGAAAGAACTTCCAAGCTTTTACTTCTAATCAAGTCGGAAATGTATTACCGGTGGAGAGTTTTAGGGAGATGCAGACTTTTCTCTCCGTGCAAGTCATTTGTTTTTCCATTAAAGTCTGTCGGCCATGCAGAAGTACGGGGGAGCCGAGTTTCAAATATGCACTAAATTATACGGCACCATTTCATGGAAATGATTCAATAAATTAGACGTTACAGGAATAGTTCGTCTAAAAATGAAACTTCTGACATTCTTTACTCCTGTCGTTCCAAACTTTCAACCATGGAAGACAAAAAGGGAATTCTTGAAAGGGGATAGTTCCCCCAAAAATGAAAATTCTGTCATTAATTGTCCACCTTCATTTCTGGAACACAAATGAAGATCTTTTTAATGAAATCTGAGAGCTTTTTTCATGGGAGTGGGCGGAGCTAATGAGCTCTTTTAGTGCATTTTGCTTGTCGCGACTCTCTGATTGGTGGAATTTTCTATACAGCATCATGGGTAATGTAGTTTCCATCATGAGTTCCACTGTTAAACATGATTAGTAAACCCCTTATCAAGCGCCCCCCTTTTCTTTAATAGACATGAAAATGCACATTCCGAACTTAAATGGTTGTAATTCAAGAATGCTTTGGAATATAGATGTGAGATTGGTCTTGTTTTTAAGAAGACATTTGGCAGATTTTTGTAGAAGTGAAATAAATTAATTCAGTTAAACAGAAAAAAAGTTATAGAAGTTTGAGTTTATGAAAATGTACAACGTTAAAAATTTTATTATTCATATTTTATTTAAAATATATATTTTCAAAACCTGGTGGACTCTAAAACTGCACAAAAAAAATCAAAGGCAAAAATCTGAACAAGTTGTGTTTCAAATTTTAGGTTGGTATCTCAAAAAATAAGCTTTCAGTGAGATTTAGTTTGGGCGCAGTACCCAAACTTTTTCACTAGTTGACATTACTGCACATATAAGGGCGTCTCTATTTCCATATGTTGTTTGAGTGATCTGAACCATTATTTTCACAATTTTCATACAATTTATGAAGTAGACATCCTATTCAGAAGTAGTTTTGGACATTTGGCAGATTTTGAAATGAATTCAACCTCTAAGAAACACAAAAAGATCACGTATGTGCATTATAGCTCGCTGCCATGAATGGTGAATCACAAATGGTGAATCTATTATTTTTTTCTTTATATTTAAAACATTTTCAGACCTTTTTTTCTAAAATTATTGAATGGATGCTATCTTTTGAACTCTTGGCATGAAAACAAACTGAGGTTTCTACCATTCTTTCATGATTTTTCATGTTCATCACTATTTCAAAATAAAGGTCTGAACTCGCCTTAGGAGTATGAAAATATTCTTGTTGCAAATTGATAAATTATGGCTCGTCTGTAATGTATTTTAAAAAGCATTCACCAAAATGAAAACTAGAGATTGTAAGCTTTCAAATGATATATAGTTTGTCAAGATTGGTTTAGGTTTAGTATAGGATATTACTGTTTTAAATATATAATGGCCGCGGTGCCAATATAAAGGGTTAAAAAAATTAATAATTACAATGGAGAATGACGACTTCATCAGAAGCAAATACCATCGATTAACAACCTCGCACCTCACAGTTAGTCCGTCTTTAAAGGTTTGTATGTTATCGTTAAAAATCTATTTTCCTATGGAGAAAATTAATGTTTTTACTTCTGGAACCTGACTGTTAGAATATAGTTAAATATAACTCTGTGAATATAACTCTTTATCAGTAAGTGTCCGAACACGATGACCTCTGTGAGATGTGACCGTAAATATTTCTGAAAACAACTCTTGAAAAAGTATGCTGCGATTTCTGTCAATTAGTGCGCTCTCTCCCTATTTCGGCCACGCGGGGAATTGAATTAGAATGGCAAATGAGACGGCAGATGTTACAGCCGACCATCAGATGCTCAGGGATATTGGGGTTACAAACCAGTCAAACTTCTCACAGTGGTCGTCTATTGGGCAACAACTGACTGCGTGTGTATTTAAAGAAGTAATGCTGCTTTCCACTGGACAGAACAAAGTACGTTTAATTTCAGAACAAAGTAAAGCAGCACTACTGAGTAAGAAAATTATTTATTGCAGTGTGGTATGCAAGGTGCAGCTGTAGAATTTCCAGATGTTCATTAAAAATGAATGCCAAGTAAAAGAGGGTCTTAATGACATCCATCTATCATGAAGTATCTGTCCATTTCTACGTGATGTAGCCGTTCACATGAGGGACATAAATACTGGATATACAGAAATGTTTGGGACACATTTGTCAGTATCTTGAGCATCAGATGCAGTTTTGATGTAAATCTGGTTGTGTGTAAAATACATCAGAGCAAGTTAACAGGTTCAGTCGACCGCATCTTTTTGACTACCACAAAAAAATTATATTCGTCTCAACAACTTTACAATGGAAGTAAATGGACATCATTGGCATCGGCCCACAGCCATTACATATTTAAAACTGTAATATCCTATACTAAACCTAAACTAATCTTGACAAACTATATATCATTTGAAAGCTTACAATCTCTAGTTTACATATTTGGTGATTTTCAAAATAAAGTACAGAGGAGCCGTAATTTATCAATTTGCAACAAGAATATTTTCATATTCCTAAGGCGTGTTCAGACCTTTATTTTGAAATAGTGATGAACATGAGAAATCATGAAAGAATGGTAGAAACCTCAGTTTGTTTTCATGCCAAGAGTTCAAAAGATAGCATCCATTCAATTATTTTAGAAAAAAGCTCTGAAAATGTTTTAAATATAAAGAACAAAAGAATAGATTCACCATTGTGGTGGCAGCGAGCTATAATGCACATACGTGATCTTTTTGTGTTTCTTAGAGGTTGAATTCATTTCAAAATCTGCCAAACTTCCAATACTACTTCTGAATAGGATGTCTACTTCATAAATTGTATGAAAATTGTAAAAATAATGGTTTCAGATCACTCAAACAACATAATGGAAATGGAGGCGCCCTTATATGGGCAGTAATGTCAACAATGTTCAGATTTTTGGCTTTGATATTTTTGGCATTTTTAGAGTCCACCAGGTTTTGAAAATATATATTTTATATAAAATATGAATAATTACATTTTTAACATTGTACATTTTCATAAACTCAAACTTCTATAACTTTTTTTCTGTTTAACTTAATTTATATTTCTATAATTTAATTTTAGACAAAAATCAGCAAAATGTCTTCTTTAAAACAAGACCAATCTTACATCTATATTCTAAAGCATTCTTGAATTACAACCATTTAAGTTCGGAATGCATTTTCATGTCTATTAAAGAAAGGGGGGCGCCGCTTAAGGGGGTTAAACCCAGAAAAGTCAAGCTTAAAATTTTAGAAAAGGTCTTACATTTATTCTTCTATTAAAACTTGTCTATTATTTGAACAGTAAAGCTGTTTAAATTATTATTTTTCACAGCCGATTTAGGGTTTTAACTTTGATCTGTTTGGATGTGTTTGGAATGACATGAGTGTGAACAAATGATGACAGAATTATCAGTGTTCAGGTTTTCTTTAAGGTTATTTCTTTGTTTTAAGACTATTTCTTCTGCTCTAGAGTACACTCTATTCTACTAGACTAAAGAAAACATGTTCTTAATCTTTATCGAGTAACTAAACGCACTCAGCATACATCTGTAATACACTAATATGTGAAGATGAAACTTCTAACCCGTTGTTCCCCACAGTATAAGACCACAAGTGAGCAGAAAAATCGCCCAAGCCAGCCGCTGGCCAGCTAACAGGAATAAAGCAGTTACCACACTTACTAAAAGAAGATTAATGTTTTATCCCTCACACCCAATAGTGCTTTGTCTCAGAGCGCTGCAGATGTGAGAGAACGGAGAGCGAGACAGATGATAAAAGTTCCCTGAGCTTCCACTCTAATCAGTTTAGCTCATTTCTAATAGCAATGGATGACTGATACAAAGAGGAACTTTGATTGATCACACACTGGGGATGTTCTCAAAATGCATTTGTTTCCTTTCTCACAGAAGCTGGACCACAGCATCAGGAGGATGAAATCAGCACAGGTGAGAGGAAAACGGCCCTTCAAACCCATGGAAGCACATGTGGTATCTGAGGTTTGGGCACATGGGTGAAGGTTTGGCTGGGTAACACTGTCCGTTAGCCTCTGCTGGTATAGGTTGCTCATTTATAGCAATGTTGTTATTGCCAACTGATACTTTAACCAAGCCTGGTGCCAGGACGCACGACTTGGACACATAACTTTTATATTTCTCGGGGGTTAAGCAACCGACATTTAAACTATTAAACATAATTTTCCTCAAATGACATGAGGCTCAAATAAAATGTTTCAGTAATAAAATGACTAACACTAAAACTGACAAAATAAAGCTAAATACAAATAGAAAATGTGAAAAAATAAAATGATTAATGCACAAAAATACTCCAAATTAAAATGAAAAGTGAAAATATAAAACAAAAGCCAATTTAAAAAAAAATTATAACTACTATAATAGTATATAAATAATATTAAACTGATTTATGTATAGGAGACTTCTCAGTTACATCAAATTTCTCAGGAGAAATGAAATAGGCACAACACACCAAGGGTGAAAGGCTAATAATAGCAATAACGATAAAGACAGTTTCTAAGTAATCCATGTGACTTTTTTTGCGCAATCAAAGCACTCGCGTCGCCATTTAAATAATAACTTTATTTACAAAATATAAATATCCAATGCACTCACGAGAGCACCACGACACACGTGTTGACGTGAGAGCAGATGTTGTTGCGTGAACTCATGTTGGAGATTAATATTTTGAAAACAAAGAGGTTAATTGTCGGTGGTTTTCGCAAACAAAACACTTGGTTGTTTCATAAAATTGAGGAAGTCACACGGATTACTTTAATGATGTCTTTATAGGGCTTGAAAGTGGTAGTTGCATAGGCTGTCAATGGAGGGACAGAAAGCTCTCCGATTTGATCAAAAAGATCTTCATTTGTGTTCTGAAGATGAACTAATATCTTACGGGTTTGGAACGATGTGAGGGTGAGTAACGTATTTAATTAATGACAATTTTCATTTTCGGGTGAACTAACCCTTTAAGTATACGTTAAAATTCAAGATGCTGACCAATTTAGTGAATGTAGATACAAATCAATATTTTTACTCTAATCGAATGCAACTAATAATTTATATACATAGCTTTGGTAACACTTCAATAAGGTTAAATAATGAACAACACATTTTTACAGCATTTATATATTTATCTAAATCATAATTATAATTTTTTTAAACGTTGCTCAGCAATTATTAAGTTGCTAAACAATGCTCAGTGCATTTGTATTCAGTGTTTATTTCATATTTGTATGCAGGCACACAGAAGTGTTTGTTGAGAAGTGAACATGAAAGTTGCTTGTTGTAAACCTTTTGACGTGACTAGACTAACTGGATGTGTTTATGGACTGGAAGCCTGGTCTCAGTAATGTTATGCTGAGAATGAATCAAATACAGGGCTGTGGCAAAATGATCAGTGATTTTGTAATCAGAAAGTCTTTGGATATCTGCCCTTGGAATAGAGAGAGAGAGAGAGAGAGAGAGAGAGACGGGGAGAGAGGACTGGTGGAGCTTGTAAATGGATGCGGTCCAAACCGAAAACAATGATCAGTGTGTCGCCTCTGTGATGAGGAAAGACCGAGCCTCCAGAGTATGACAAAAATGTTGAATACATACATTTTTGGTTTTACACTTATAGAAACAGTTTACCCAAAATGTAAAATTCTGTCATCTTTTACTCACTCTCAAGTTGATCGAAACCCGTATTAATGGCCCTTTCATGGTGCTTTTATGTCATTTTTCGAGCTTGACAGCCTCAGTTCCCATATGAATTTCATTATATGGAAAAAAGAAGAGAGACCAGGATATTCGTCCTCTGTTCCTGCTCTACAGAAGAAGGAAAGTCATGAGGATGAGTAAATAATGACAGAAGTTTAATTTCCTAGTGTGAACTATCCCTTTAAAACAACACTCGCTCTCCCACAGGCAATGACAGACTAGTAATAATGACAGGCACGGCTCTGAAACTGTTTCAAAGAGTTTGTTCCCTGCGAAGTTCAAACACACATTAATATGACTTCATTCAGCAAGCCCTCAGCATCCTAGCAGAGCGTCCCGAGCTGCAGTGATTGAAATATAATTATTGGCAAATGAATTCATCTCCGAGTCCCTGCCTGTGATTGCTTCCTCACTGCAAGTCCATCTGGAGCGAGAAGCGCCGCTTTCACGCCGAATCCTCAATGAGTTCCTTTACACGGCCCACGCCGCGCGTCCCTGAGCTCTTTAACATGCCACATCCAGCAGTGGGCCAAGGTTTATAATCTGCGACAAATCCCCCAGCATTCCTGTACATGTCCGGCTGTCATAATCTCAAGTGAAGGGTCTTGCACGAAGGCTGTTGGATTTGCTGTTTTGCGAGCGGATTCTCCACTGTCAGTTAGATGCAAATAAAAGTTATCTTCACACAGGTCAACCGTGCCACACACCCGTCTGGAATTTCCAAGTGGCTGTGCCAACTCACACACTTGAACAGGGCTCGATGCTAAGGATTTTTTTCTACTTGCCCAGTCGATCAAGTGGGTGAAATTTTTACTTGCCCTGCCAAAATTTTCACTGGCCCCAACACAAAAAAGTAATAAGTAAATCAAATAAAATTATTGTTTTCATTGTTTTTGATCCATGTAACCTTAATAAATAAGGTTATTATGACATAACTAGCCTAACTTGTATACATTTTTAATATTATAAAAGACAGTAATAAAATGGAAATATTCAAATTGCAAGCAATAGCTAAAATAAAAACAACAGAACACACATATACAAATGAAATTTCAGTTCTTTTCAGGTTTTTATGTAGGTCTAAATTAGATTTTCAGGTAGAGTTTTCCTGTAATTTAATCAATATATAGTTATTGCTAATAGATAGATTGCCTTTGAACACAGGGAATCTACATCCGTCTTTAGTGATCCTTCTTTGAGCTGTGACGTCAAATACAGCAGACAAGGAAATATAGTCCAAAAAAGTCATATTAAATAAGTCCAATTAACAGCTAAACATCTAAAATTATGACATTTTTAGCAATATACAGTGTGCATAATGTCACAGATTGCATTTCCCATGATCCTCCCTGGCACAGCTGTCACTCATCAGCCCTCATCACAAGCATATCTTCTCTTCTCATCTGCTCTCTCTTGTGTGTCTGATCATCTGTAAGACAAAACCAGTTATCATAATCAAAGACTTCATTGATGATAATTTGTGATCGGTGCACTGCTTACCAGTTTGTTATTCCTCAACATCTGCTGTCGTCATTGTGTTCAAGTTGGTTTGTGACCAGTTTGCATCGGTTTATCGGGCACATAGCCTTGCAAATATGTGGTATAGTTATCAATATCGGTCGATAGTTGTTATAGCATAAAATAAACATGAATGCACATCAGAGGGTATGTTGAAAGATACAGTACAACTACACTAGTTTCTGAAATGTATCATGTCTCATATAGTCGCTCAATCAGTGTTTTGACCACGGACAGATGTCAATAAAACAGCTTGAGAACAATAACGTTGCATTTACCTCAGGAAAGTTATCCAAAGTTCACAGTTCCTTAGTTAGCTATAAAAACACTAGAGAGGGGCTTATTTACTTATTTAATGATATATTTATATTTCATGAAGTCTTTATGAAAACTATGTCCATTTGTATACAAACATTTATTTTTTTATTTGAGTTTAATTAGCCTATATAAAAATAAATAGCAGTAGAAATGTAATAGTTTGGGCTCTGTTTTTAACCTATTATTTTAACCTCTAAGAGGGTTCCCAGTATAGATTTGTTTTTCCTTAAGACAATCACACTATCGGATTCGGTTTGGGCAGATATCATTCTGAATAATCGGCATTGGTGTAAAAATGTATGCGTGCATCTCTAGTACAAACTGTATATTCTATCCCCTAACCCGCAACCCTAACGGAAAACTTTATGCTTTTTTACATTTTCAAAACAAAAATACAAATCTTGTTATACAGACCCAAACTAATCAACGTTTAAAAATAGATTAAATATACATATATTAGGGCTGTCAAAAGATTAATCGTGATTAATCGCATCCAAAATGAAAGTTTGTGTTTGCATAATCTATGTGTGTGTACTGTGTATAATTATTATGTATAAATAAATACACACACATTCATGTATATATTTAAGAAATATTTGCATTTATATACTGTATATACATTTATATAATTTATATTATATATAAATATAAATATAACCAATTTTTCTTAAATATATACACGATTGTGTGTGTTTTATATATATAAATAATTATGCACAGTACACACACATATATTATGCAAACACAAACTTTTATTTTGGATGCGATTAATCGTGATTAATCTTTTGACAGCCCTAACCTAATATATATATATATATATTATTTATTTTTTTTATTTTATTTTTTTATAACATAATGACTAAAAATGTAACTAAAAATAACATGAAAAATAAAAGCTAATTCAAAATAGTAATAAAACAAAAATATCACATGGCAACCAAATTGCTGAGGATATAGACAAAGTACTGGAACCCTTGTTACAGATATCATCTACTTCCTGTTTTATTATTACAGGTTTTTATTATCATCATGTGTTATCGGAACTTGATGGATTTTATTTGCTTAAAAGTGAATTTGCTGTACATCACGACAGTGAAATCAGAGCACTAGATTTCGGCATGAAGTCTAATTTTGGAAATACGACTTCAAATGACATTCAACTGAAGTTGGAAATTCCAAACATAAATTCTGCAGGTGGAAAGATATCTAGGACTGAACACCCCTGCTGAGTGCATTAGATATTTAAAAGACGAAGTTCATTACGCAACCTATCAGGTTTTCCTTTGAGATGGATTGCTGCATTTCTATCTGCAGTATATCTTCCACAAAATATGTATTATACCTGAGAGTGTGAATTTAAAAATCATTTATAAAGCTCTAAACTGTTTCATATCTAAAAATGAACAATATAGCCTAATCGACTCCTACTGGGTAGAAGGCAACACTGGGACAGCATGTCAATTGCAGATCAGGAATTCTCATACTGCTAAATAATCCACAAGTAGCATGCAGCATAAAAAAAAATAAAAAACACATTAAAAATTAGTGATGTTTGTTTCTGCAATTGAGATTACCTCTGACAGAAACAGGAGCAAGTGTGATGCATCTCTGTGTGCTTTTATAGTCAAGGGAGATACTGAGCGATGGCTATGAACTCCCCAGAGGAAAAGAGAGAGTCAGGAGACAGATTTGTGGTTCTCCTCCATGGGCGGCACAGCATACCATGCGTTTACCATCTGTTTCGTAGGCAATAACGCTGTGCGGTGATCAAAATGTATAAACAAGACACGTTTTCCGCAGCTTGTTAGAATGAGAGATTCAATCAGAAATCTTGATTTGGTGGTGGTGACCTTTCGATGCAACCCCCATCTGATGTGAACATCGGGGAGAAGTGTCTAAAGTAATGCGCCTGGAATGAAATTACTTGAGAAACAGAGACTCCTAGTGGAAAGATTGTGGATGTGCATTGCAAACCATAGATCATCATATCTTGCAGCAGAATTTGAAATAAGTCCCAATGATTCTCTAAAAGTCACGTTTGCCATTTAATGGCACAACTGATGGGGCCATTCAGATGTGGATCCCTAAAGCAGTCGAGTCACCTTATGGTTTTCCCAAACCTGTACGAGTATGTTGAACACAAAAGAAGATATTTTGAAGAATGTCAGTAACCAAACAGTTGATGGACCCCATTGAAAAGAAAAATACTATGGAAGTCAATGGGGTCCATCAACTATTTGGTTACTGACATTCTTCAAAATATCTTCTTTTGTGTTCAACAGAAGAACGAAACTCGTACAGTTTTGGGACAAGTATGTGTTGACATGTTTCATTTTCATCCCTTTAACAACATCAATAAAGTATAGAGAACCAAACATACACAAAACAAAGTGCACACTTTTAAATGTAGGTTTACGACAGGAGTTCATTCAGTTTTGGAGTTTAATGTGTCTAACATGATTTGTGCAATCAAACAATTTTCACCTGGTAGCCTACACCCTTAAAAATTATTATTATTTTTTTTTTATTAGAAAAATCTTAGTGTGTAGAACATTTTAATAATTCGAACCTTGTGTGCAGTGGAAGGCATCCATGGATGTTAAAGGTTCTTGAAACCAGAATATCATGCAGACTAATAAGAAGCCAAAAAGCAACCAACTGGCATAGTAACTTATTATAAAGCATAGCAACATCATAGCAATGTCATGGCAACCATCTACAAAACACTAGCATTGGATAAGCACCACTCACATTTGTATTAAAAAAAAATATAGCTCATATCTATAAAAAAGGAAGATACACAAAAAGCGCAGGGAAAAATCTAGTTGCACAAATATCTTGTGAGTTAAGCAGGGTTGATTTACCTGCGAAAAGCCCATGCAGTGTAAATTACAATCACTGAGACTCATAACAACAGCTCAGTGTCTGGCAGCTACAGTGTTCAGTGAAATAACAAGCACTTAAAAGACATGATGCAAGAGAGAAAGTAAGATCAAGAAAGAAAGAAAAAGAAAGGACATGAATGAAGAAATGAAGGAAGCAGTGATGTAAGAAGAAAGTGAGGGCAAGAAAGGAAGAAGGGAAGAAAAAATAAGAAGGAAAATTATGGGGGGAAAGCAACAACAAATGAGTAAAAGGGGAATGAAGGGAGAGCAGAAAACAAAGGAATACGGAAACAAGAAAATGGAAATGAAGGAAGAAAGAAAAAGAGAATGAAAAAAAGAAGGAGGGAAACAAGAAAAGGAAGAGAGTACAAGAATGAAGAAAGGGAAGGAAGGAAAAAACGATATTAAGGAAAATTGGAAGCAATGCAGAAAGGAGGAAAGAAGGGAGAGCAGCAAAAGGAAACAAGAAAATTATGGAAATGAAGAAAGAGAATGAAAGAGGGAGGAAAACAAGAAAATGAAGGAAGAAAAAGAAGGAAATATAGCAGAAAGGAGAAATGAAGGAACGCAATGAGGGAAGAAGGAAGCGGATTAAGAAATAAAGGAAAGGAAGGGAAAAAAAGAGATGAAGGAAGGAAGGGAAAAAAGCAGCCAATAAGGAAAAAAGAAGCGATACAGAAAGGAGGAAGGAAGAAAGGGAGAGCAGGAAATGAAGAAATACAGAAACAAGAAAATTATGGAAATGAAGGGAGGGAAAAAATAAAAAAAAGGGGTAGAAAATTAAGAAATAATGAAAGGAAGTCAGTACATGACTGAAGGTAAGAAAGGAAATGAAGGGGAGAGGAAGAAAGGGAATGCATGAAGAAAGGGGAGGAAGAAGGAAGCACAGGACAGAAAGATGAGAAAGAATGAAATAGAGAAAAAAGGAATGTAATAAGGAAGGAAGAAGAGGCTGTGTGTGAAAGAAGAGTGTGATTGCACTGAATGCAGAATGAGAGTGAGCTGGACAGAGGAACTGGTCATTGAGATCTGGATTCTCCAGGGTTCGGCCAGCAAAGACTCCAACTCCATTTATGAATGTGATATTTCATTACCGGGGTCAGGCCACACTCACACACTCTCGCTTTAATTAGACCAGGGGCCTGTTTCAGAAAGGAGGTTAAGTGAAAACTCTGAGTAAGTTAACCCTGAAATGAGGGAAACTCTGGGTTTTCCGTTTCAGAATGGGAGGTATATCAAACCCGAGAAAGCAGAGTAAGTCAAGCCCGTTTCTGAAAGAGAGGTAACTTATACTCAGAGTCAGTTACCATGGCAACTTACTCTGTGAACCTAACCTGGTGGGGAGCAGGTTTTCTCCGGTAAACCCAGAGTTTCTTGCGGTCTCCTCCCCTTTTTTAAAGAGGAAGCGGTGTTTAAACACTTTATTCATTCTTTCTGTACATTTATTCATTGCTGTTTTTACCGCTGTTTTTTTATTATTTATTAATAAGATGAAGTCTATATAACTCCTTAACTGGCAACTTAAAATACAGTAGATTAGAGTTACATCATGTAGTTCTAAACAAATTCTACAGAATTAAACTGTGGCATTTACTGAAAATCACTGAAGTGTGTTCATCTGTGCTCCAGAAGTTGATAGAGGTGGTGAAGGGTGTGTGATGATGTGCGGCTATTTTAATTCCAAAGGCCAAGGGAACTTTATCAGGATGCACAGTATCCTGGATCCATGAAATAACTGGCCTTTACAAATATAAATCCGCCGCCTCTATGGGGATTTAACACACACTGTAAAAAAAAACCCTGTTGTTTTTACAGGAAAACGCTGGCAGCTGTGGTTACCAGAGAATTCCTGTAAAAAATACAGTAGATAACTTTACAAACTGTAGGAATTTTTTTTGCAAAAAATATTTTTGTAAAAACAACAGCAATTTTTTAGTATAAGCAAACTTAGTCTTTTTCTAGTCTTTTTTTTTTTACAGTGACTGTAATTTTTACAAAATGATTCTGGCAACCCATCTGCCAAATTTTTTTTTTCTTTTGTAAAAACGACAATTTTTTTTACAGTGCAGGGGTGTCCTGACTTATGCACCCTGTACTTTAAGGAAGAACATTTATTTATTTACTATACAGTATTCATTCACAAAGAAAATTGATGTCTTTAAAGGTTGGAGTTTTCCTGATTTTTTAATTAAGGCATTAAGATCAATTTCCAAAAGATATTTTTTTATTCCTCTTTTTAGGCAACTTTAGCATGAGAGTGTTCACTTATTCACATCACTGTATAGGCTACTCCACATAAAAATGTGAATTTCATAATTTCTGGAGTATTGAGTAGGCTATACTTACAACTGCCTGGGGTTCTGTTGGGACAGGAGGCTCCAAAACACAGATATTACCATCAGAATCTGTTGGGACCAACGAAAAACCCAACTCAAAGTAAAATAAATGGAAATATCAAAAATACCCTATATAAAAAAATAACACACATGTAGATATCTTACATTTTATGAAGACCCTTGGATCTCCGGGAGTGACTGGCTCTGGGGAAGGAAAATGCTGCACTGCTAAACACTGGGTGCTATTTAGTTATGTAATCAAATGGTTGTAAAGTCAGGTAGCCTACACCCATCATATGCTCAAGCCTTACCTGATTTAATTATATTTTTATATTTAATTTTCATCAGCTGCCACATTCTTTTAATGCCTGCAGGATTGCACCTAGCCTACATGAACATTGAAATTAGGTTGAATAACATACTGTTCTTCTCACCTCTGATATTATAATACTCTAAAATAGTTATTAATTACTAACTACAAATGACATCTTCAACAGTGTAATTAGATTAATGCAATAATTACTATCTTTAGAATGTATTGGTCTACTTATTACTAATTACTAAATCCCATATCAACCTCAACCACTTGAACAATACAAAGAGGATAGACAAGAAACTGCATTTTTAATGCGTTCAAATTAACAATATACAATTGTATGAATTATTCTTGAATTGACCAAAGTGTGAAGAGGGAGAAGGTTACATTAAAAGTATAAAAATGTATGTTAAATCCACTTTTGTTTTATACAGAATTGTTTTATAGTCTATGCAGTAGCCTATTTAATGTAATCACATCAGATTTATTTTAAATGACAGTAGAATTAAGAGTAATCCCTTTCATTAAATTACAATATTTAGATTACTTGGTAATTAATTACACCAAACACTGTATAACAGTAATTCCTCTTTGTGTGTGGCGCTGTTGCCATGGTGACTCATAGTATCTGCACTCCATTGATAATGCCTTTTTATTATAGTTGTGGTGCACGCGCTCAACTCAGAGTCAGTCAACTTAGAGTTGATTGAACTAACCAATTTCAGCTGATCTGTAACCGAAAACTCAGAGTTTCCCATCTCAGGGTAAGTCAACTCAGAGTTCAAGTTTTAACTCAGAGTTGGTTGAACCTCCTTATTGAAACAGGCCCCAGCACAATCACTCCATCTCCAGCAGAAGAAGAAATCACAACAGCTGCACACTCACTTGTTCTGGGCCATGGAGTCACGGTTTAGTAGTAGTAGTAGTGCATTTATGAGCTGAAACGTGAAGGATTAGAACCAGCTCAAAACTTTCACCACTATGCTAGGTCTATTCAATCCTGCCAATAATAAGCACCCACTGAAAAAAAATGAAACTG
Source organism: Phoxinus dragarum (assembly GCA_033366665.1). NCBI lineage: Eukaryota > Metazoa > Chordata > Actinopteri > Cypriniformes > Leuciscidae > Phoxinus > Phoxinus dragarum. Next base: position 48,103 of record JARPMJ010004236.1, read on the forward strand.
AAAGAAACAAATGTAAATGTTTTGCTTTTTTTATTATTATTATTTTTTACATCAGCGCCTCTTACCCAGCCTCAAAACCAGCTGCATGCAATAGCTCAGATAATACACTCAACATAACAACGTGTGAAATGCAACAAACATCAGCAGAGTAAACAGGGCGAGAGCGTGTTGTGTAGAGTAGAAATGTCATATCCTGTTGGAGACTGAGAGTCTGTGAGGGTCAAGTCCACATGCTTGAGGTTTCAGCTCTCTTCTGCCTCTAGATTGATGTTGTTTCCAAACTTGGCGTACAATTGAATCTTCAAATCTCCAAGGACCACCTGTATGGATGACACACGACCCTCCAGAGCTTTGATCTCATCCTGCAGAGCTTCCTGTGGACACCACAATATCAGTATGGAAACGTTGAGCGCTAAAAACAGGATTCAAATTGAACACTCGGCGACGGCAAGCAAGAAACGCAAGTAAAATTGGTTTTGCAAAGCAATAAAATATCTTCTAACATCTCTGTAACAAGTCTGAAAAATTTATCTTGTCAGTTTTTTTTGGCATTTTTTGAAATCATCGGTTCTCCAAAAACATGAAGATTCTCCACCAATTTTTAGGTTGTTTTGTACTCGATTTGCTGCAATTATGCAAGGGAAAACATCTAGATAATATGAAAATACTGAAAATAAAGCATAACAGTTTCATGAGCAGTAGACCTGCAGTAACCACAGCAAGAACCTGAGGTTAAGTCCTGATTCAAAGACACAATTCTTGTAGTTCATGGAATCGACTCTCATGAGATTTGAACCTATAACCTTTCCATTCCAGATCTTTATTCACTATACTATAGTCAACAGACCAGAATGTGTACGGCTGACTCGCTCTGTGGGACACATACGGCTTGAGTAAAGGCTCATGGGTTGGTATGGTACGGTCATGTCACCTTTGCTGCCTCCAGCATTTCCTGCGTCTCTTCTTGAGAGTGACTGATGAACACGTCTCCGATCTGATACGGGATCAGCATAGCATCGTCCTCACACATCATGAGGTCTTCACTGGCATCCTCTAAATTCTGTAAGGATTTCTACAAAAAAAGGAAAAAAGATCAGCATATACCTGAAAAAATGCAGTCTAAAATGTATAAGAATTAATGCCGTCAAATTGGTTAATCCTATCTTAACATAAAAGTTTGTTTATATTATATATATATATATATATATATATATTATATATATACACGTGTGTGTGCACTGTGCATGTCTGTCTGTATTTATATATATATATATATATATATTATACATGCACACATTCATACATATGTGTGTATATACAGTATATATACACAGACTTTTATGTTAGATGCGATTAATAAATTTAGCAGCACTAATCAAAATCAAAGTATATTTACCTTTTTGGCCTCGATTTCATCTTTCAATTCAGACATCCGATTTGTATTTCTGGCAAACTTGTTTATCTTTTGCTGGTCTTCAAATGTTACATTGACATCTTCAGCTGCCTGTTATGATTCAAGCCATGTTTGTAATCAAAACGGTGTATTATTGATCACATTTATTCCACTATAAACAAAACCGTTAGCTCTTTATATTAAAATGTACTTATAAAAAGAACTCAAAAAATAATGCCACGCAATACTTTTCTTCCTATGCTTTATCTGTAAACACGTGACGTGACATTAATGACATTACACTTGATGTAAAATCTATGATATAAAAACCAGTCGGCAATTAATTCCACGCTACATAAAACAGTAGCTTGGTGTGTGTACGAATCTATGCATTTCTATCTAGGAATATCTATATTTTCAAATAAAGATGATAGTAAAGCTGTAACTTTAGCATACATTGTCATAAGCAGATATTGACTTTATATGACCTAAAGAATGGCATGTAACGTAAGCTAAAAGAAAATGTACATCAGAACGATGAACGTAAACTTAAATAATAAGAATCAACGTCAATGCCAGACAATCATGAATAATGTGACGTTAGCCATTTAGCAGATGAAAAAAGATTCTCTTCAGCGTCCCACAACGAACTGTTTCGTGTACTGTTTTAGATATGTATGCATCACTAACACATGTCGTAAATCTGAACAGAAAGCAGTTTATGTGAGCACATACCACTCCTTTCTTCATGGTGGCTGCCATCTTTGAACCGGAAGCGGACTGCGTGCACGCGCGTGGACGGCGGCGGAATGGAGCACGTGGGTATTCATGAATTTATTGTGTGCTCAGTGTTTCTGTTGCAGTTTCAAAAATGTGCTACTCTTTGGCGCTTTCCCACTGCATGGTACGTCTCGGCTCGGTACGGTACGGCTCACTGACAGAGGGAGCATGAAAGATAACGTTTGACTGTAATAACTGACTTAAACGAAATGCAAAACTCAATGAGTTTTCTTTAAATCATCCATTGCTTCTTTGTGGACGAGATTTTCAGAACTCGACTTACATCTTATAGACAGTAGGACAATAGCCTAGATTTCCACACAGACATAAAATACTTTATGATGATTCGATTTTAAAGTAAAATTTTAAAAAGTTACTTTTATGCCCCAGGTTTTATTTATTTATTTAATGTACCTTTTATCTACCTTTGTTGGCCTTCTAGATTTAGTCATATCCAAGAAACAGCAAAAAAAAAAAAAAAAATGAAATAGCCTATCACAATTTTAAAAAGTTTAATAACCTGTCTAAGAGTTTTTTACTGTGTGAAAATGGTCTACCCTCAGTGTTTCATAACTGAGAACTCAAATTAAAGCTGTTATTTCCATCCTTACAAACAGTTCTGCCCCTAAAAACTTTTACCAAACGTTGTTGTTGGCCTATAGGCTACTTGTTCACTTTCTAAAAATACACCGGGCCAAAAGTGGCATATAGTGGCTTAAACCTTTATACTCACATTCAGCTTGACTCCGCTATACTCAATCCAACATTGTAACTGACATGCTTATATTTTTTTGCTCATGTTGTGTTTTTCAGTCATTTTAAAATGGATGACTATTTATTTTAGGATTTCCTATATGCTTTACCAATATATTTCCCGAAACAATTCAATCTTTGCATTGCTAAGCAGAAAAACTGACCTTCAAAGGATCTCAGAATATCTTCTGTTGTGTTTTTAAGAAATGATGACAGCTTTTTTTATTTTTGGGTGAACTGTCTCTTTCAGCTTCAGAATAAGGATGTGGTCGAGTGTCCAATGTTTCAGTGGTAACCATGTAAAACAGTCAAGCTGTTGAATACTTAGTTAACATAATGACACAACCAGACTGAACAAACTCACAGTGGTTGCTAGTGCTTCTTGAAGCTCCTTGAACATCCTTTTTGTAAACAGTGTTACGCCCAAAGACAAATATTGAGATAATAATCCCCCCCCTTTTTCCCAACCTATCATTACTATTCGTTTATGATTCTTTTTAATAGCTATAATTAGAGTATCAATGACCACCAAAGTATAATTCGGTGAAAAATATGATAAATCCATTGCATTCTGTGCGTGTCGCAAGAATTCCTTTCATGGTGGCAGATCAAGTTCACAGTGACCACAAAGGAATTTGCTTTTCGCCCCCGGTGTGTACATTTACAATGTGACTCTGTATCCATGAACGGCGCTTACATGACAAAATCTCACTCTGCGGATCTACTCCTTTGTTCGTTGTCATGCTTTCTGTTGAATAGGAAAACATATTAGTGTTTTGTTTGACATTTATTTCATGAGATGTTAAATGGTTTACAGTGCACTTTGGCAAAGCAATAGGATTCCTCAGCTCAAACAACCACATGTGAATCAAATAGTTGCATTTACAGACAGGGGAATGGAGAATGAATAAAACGGCCTGACTCGGCCCGTACGTGGGAGACAATCAGCATATACTGAATTATGCTTGTGCAATGAAAATAATTAATATTGTGTCGAGAAAAATATCTTAAATGTCAAGTAGATTGGTAATTTATGATAAAACACTCATGAAAAAGGGTGTGCCAATAATATAAGTATAGGGGATCATATTACTGAATTAATACAGTAAACTTGATATTTGTTTTCAAAAATAGTATTTTCTTCATGTCAATTGGTATTCCTGTTAATATTACATTATTACAAATTAGGTCTTTTAATAATCAAATTATTATTTGCTGGAAGTCAAAAGTTTGGAATAATTAAGATTTTTGTCTTAAGAATTTTAGATTTTTTTATGTTTTTGAAAGTCTCTTATTCTCACCAGGGCAGTATTTATTTGATCAAAAGTACAGTTAAAGCCATGATTGTGAAATAGGCTATTAAAATGTTATGTATATTTTAAAATGTGCTCAAAAAGTGCTCAATATATAATTTATTATCATCAACGTTGAAAACAGTTTTTGCTGCTTAATATTTTTGTGGAAACCGTGACACATTTTTTTCCTGGGTTCTTTGATGAATAAAAGTTCAAAAGAACAGCATTTATTTGAAATCTTTTGTAACATTATAAATATCTTTACTCTCACTTGAATCAATTTAATCCATCCTTGTTTTTCTTAGCCCAAACTTATAAATGGTAGTGCATTACAGTTTCCACAAAAATATGAAGCAGCACAACATTAATAACAATAAATGTTTATTGATCATCAAATCATCATATTAGAATGATTTCTGAAGGATCATGTGACACTGAAGACTGCTGAAAATTCAGCTTTGATCACAGGAATAAATTACATTTTACAATATATTAAAATCAAAAACAGTTCTTTAAGATTGTAATAATATTTCACAATATTACTTTTTTTTCGTCTTTGTGAGCAGAAAAGATATCTTTCAAAACATAAAAACATCTTAATTATTCCAAACGTTTGACCACCAGATACTGATTAATTAAATGAAGTGCAATGCATCCCATATCGACATTTGCTGAATATTTGCCTTAGAAATCAAAATATACAGATTCATTAAACATAAGCCACAGTCCACAGCAATCCATTGTACAAATGTTAAGGATTTAGATGGTACTTCACTTTATAATTTATTTTACAGTCTGGAGCAAATCCAGGGTTCATCAGTACATCAAAAAATAATCTCTGTATGTTTGATGACGAGCTTAAATTGATCAGTTTAACAGACTGTAAAGATCAGATAATCCAATCAATAAAATAATCCAATCAATAAACCTGCAATGAAGTCCAGAAGTTTGAGACCCCTTTGAAAATCTAAGGTTTCAGATCTACTATAAACTTTAAAATACAGGAGGTTTTGAGATTTTTCAAATAAAGAAGAAATATTTCAAATGGTCAAATGTTCTTGCTTGAAGCACAAAATGCTCTTTGAAACATCAAGCAGGAGAAACACGATCATCACACAGTTCTGCTGTCATTCAAGCAAACGGGGGAAGATGACTAATGTTTTCTGGCATAATTTACTCACCCTCAAGTTGTTCCAAACCTGTATGAGTTTCTTTTTTTTCTGTTGAACACATAACAAGATATTTTGGAGAATGTTAGTGACCTGATGGTTTCTGCTCCACATAGACTTCCATAGTATTTTTTATTTCCCATACTATGGAATTCAATGGTGTCCATCAACTCTTTGGTTACCCATATTCTTCAAAATATCTAGTTTGGTTGAACTATCCCTTTAGTATTATTTTTAAGTCAACACACACCACCTTTCAAATGTCTCTTATGCTCACCAATGCTGCATTTATTTGATCGTGAATACAGTAAAAATTGTGAAACTTTATTATAATTTAAAACAGTTGTTTTCAAACGTAATTTATTCCTGAATTTTCTGCATCATTACTCTAATCTTCAGTGTCACATGATCCTTCAGAAATCATTCTAATATGATGATTTGCTGCTCAAGACACATTTCTGATTATTATCAATGTTGAAAACAGTTGTGCTGCTTCATATTTTGCATCATATTCTTAACATTCTTTAAAAAAAATTAATAATAAGCATGCTGACTCAAACTTTTGAACTTTTGGTCATGCAAGTAATATTTTATGAAAAATCTGCACCAAAATATTTTTAATTGTAGCCTCTGTCATTATTCACGCCGTAACTCTTTCAATGAAGTGTTTGTCATGTTTCTTTAATGTATTCTGCCAGTGAGGAATCATTAAATAAATAAAGGCTTATGTTGGTAAGCTTGGCATCATGTACTCTGTACTCAAGCCCTGGATGACAGTCATACTGCGCAAATAAACTTTTGCATTATATCCTCTACACACATCCTGTTTGGGGACAACCACACCTACAAAACAGACTGTTCTCAGATCAGCTCGACACTCTCTCTGGGTAACTTCTTTGAATGAGTGGATGATAATGTCTGATGTCTTATCATTGACGTGTGATTAATCCTGTCACTTTTTTAGGTGAAAAAGCTCATTGGCGAGAAACAAAAGGACATGATGCTGAGTTCATCAGTGCTAATAGGTTCACAGGCCATGTCTCATCCATAGTGTTTTAAGGTAATGAGTTTTGAGCCCCACCCTCTTTTAGGACAGGTATATGTGTACACACACAGGCTTGACAGATAGCAGACTGCTGGTGATTACTTTAATCGAGGTTTGGAAACTGTACAGAGACTCTAATTGTCAGTTTGGACCACAAGACAGTGTGGAAAGGTAAATACAAATATTTTCAGTATGTTCAATTGTATTTTTAAGTTATTTAATTATTAGAAGTAGTATTTGATATTTCGTTATCATCCCTTTTTGGGATTGAACCTACAACCTTCACAAAAACAAGTCAGAAGCTACTCCACCCTGCAGCGATCTAGGTTTCCTATTGCACTGCAATGAAACGAAAAAGTTTTTTAGTCTTGTTTTCAACACTGTAAAAAAAAAAAAGTTGGATTAACTTAAAAAAAGCAAGTTACCTTGTTGCCTTAAAATTTTGAGGTCGTTGTAATTAATTTTTTTAGTTAATACAATGAAGAAGAATGGTTTAATAAACAGAAACTCAAAATAGTATGCTATCTTCACACATTAGTTATCGAAGTTGATTTGACAAAAGATAAAAAGTTAATAACAAATCATGAAAATATTTTTTTACAGTGTACAAATATGTTTAAATCAAGATGCATTTAGTTGAGAAGCAAAGTTACTCAAAATATAAAGTTTTGTTTTCTGAAAAATTAAGTGTTTCGTTTATGCTTTAAAAAATATCTGCCCATCGGGTAAGAAAAATAAACTTAATTTAAAAGTAAAATAATTATTTTTGGCAGACATTTTCTTGTTTTAAGCTTAAAGTCACCTAATTTTGATAAATCTTTTTGGTAACACTTTATTTTAAGGTGACATAGTTAAACGGTGCATACTTACTATAGTAATAACAGTAACTTATGCATAATTACAAGTAACTAAACCAAACCCTAACTCTACAGTAAGTTAGTTAATTCATATTTCCCAGTACTTATTTAAGTAAGTACAATGTAACGTCACCTTAAAATAAAGTGTTACCCCTTTAGAATACAACACTTAGAATAGGAAATCATTGTCATTTTGCTTTTTAAGGAATTGCATTTTGATCTAGGAATGTTTAGATATTTGAACTGAAAACAAGACAAAAACTCATTTCTTTGCAGTGTGGGATTTTTAGTCGTCATCTGATTGAATTCAGCCCACGTAACAGACTTGGAACAATTATATTGTGGGTATTTTCCTCATATTAATATGCAATAACTATGTGCTTTGCATATTTTCAATGTCAATGCTGATATTCAGTTGCTGACTCGAAGCGAAGATGGGGAATGAGCAATCAACTCAGAAAAAACGACAGAAGGTAAATTTAATTTTTGTGAGTTGTTGACATATAACATTGTTTAATTATTTATTACCTTATCTTATCTTTTCAATATCAATATTTTTATGTTATGTGTATACACAAGCATTTCCAGCATTTGAAGTACTCTTGTAAACACCTCTACATATTTAAACCGAGGCACAATGGTTCAAACAACAACATATGAAACTAAACAATGTCATTACCAGACAAATACTGATAAAAAGGTGAAGAATGGAGAACCGAATGGACATGCATTGCCGAATCCAGATGGAACTGAACTTGGTATGTATACGATATACTGCACATTTATTTTGTCTATGTCGCTAAACGTATCGGTAACACTTTACAATATTTCATTTATTAATAGTTAACTGCATTAGTTTAACATGAACTAACAATGAACAATACTTTTACAGCATTTATTAATCTTAGTTATTGTCAATCTCAACATTTTCTAATAAAAAATCAAAAGTTGTATCTGTTAACATTAGTTAATGCACTTTGAACGAATATGATTTTTTATTTTTTATAAACTAACATAAACAAGGTTAATAAATGCTGTAAATATATATTGCTCATTGTTACAGTTCATGGTAACTACTAACTAATGCATTAGCTAATGTAAACAAATTAGACCCTAGAAAGTGTTACCAATGTATCTCCCCGCATATTCTCTCAAAGTAAAGATCTGCCAGAGTAACTGCAAGCTAAACTTGCAGGCGTTTACATTGTTTGGATTAACTCAGCAAGTCAACCCACATCCGAGAACATGTCACAAAGCTCTGTATAAACTGAGGGTGTTGTAGTCAGATGCATGTGGATAAAGCAATGTTTAATTTGCGTTTTGTGTGCATTGCTAGTTTGTAGTTGCTAACACTTTCACAAAGCCTTCATAAAAGGGAAATGCACTCACAAGTACATTTTCCAGGCTTACTAGATGTGAGTGATATATATCCCATAGAATGTTAGAAAGTAGTAAAATAGAAAGTTGCTCAATGCTTGTAGAAATAAGGCCAGAAACACTTTGCTCAAGTATGCAAACGCAGATGCATGTGCACAGTCTTGTTGAATATGCTTGTGTAACTTTGGCGGGACTAGATAGAGTTACCTTCTAATGTCAGGACCATTAAACTAGATATAAATAAGGCCTAAGCCATAAGAACTGGGTGTGTATTATGATTTATTATTAGTCAAATTGATAACTAAAGGCAGCATAGATATTATGTGTCCTTGTGCATTGCATACATCATTTCTTTCATTTTCTTTTGTCTAGTGGCTAGCAAAGCAGCAGCAGTGGAGCAAAAGAGTGAACCCCCACCAGTGACCATCACAAATGAACCAGAGCCAGCAAAAAAAGAGGAGGTAGACAGCTGTAAACTCAACGGACCCAAACATGTGGAAAAAGCCCCTGAGCAGAAAACCACAGTCGCAAAAGATGCAGAACCGGCCAAAACAGTCCCAAAGCCCAGTGAAGATGAGGTGACCAACTTCTTTGGTAAAATGTTCAAAAAGAAGAGTGAACCTGTGAAACCTGCATTAGAAAGCAACGATTCAGTTGACGCCCAGGTCACAGCGGTGGATCTGAAACTTGACTTGCAGACTGTAAGTAGAAGTTGCAACGTTGTTCATTTATTATTTTACTAATTCAGTGTAATTTCTCCTTTTTCTAAATTTTCCCAGCCACTTGATTTCTCTGGTAGCCTCGTCCACAGTGAAACATGGTTGTATTTTAAACGTAAAATATGAATGGTTCTCTATGATTTGTCACATTGCACCGCATTTTTGCTATTAGTTTGGACAGAAAAATGAATTGGGTCACACTTTAGTTTAGGGTCCAATTCTCATTATTAACTAACTATGACTACGATTAAAGTTAGGAAGGTAGTTGTTAAGTTTAGGTATTGGCTAGGATTGAGGGATGTAGTATATTGTCATGCAGAATAAGGCATTAATATGTTTTATAGGTAGTAATAAGTAGCCTAGTAATATCCTAGTAATTTGCTACACTGTAAAAAAAAAATATGTTGGTTTAACTTAAAAAAATTAAGTTGCCTTAAAAATTTGAGTTCATTGAAATTAAATTTTTTAGTTCATACAATGGATATTGGTTTAATCAACAGAAACTCATATATACAAATATTGGATGTTACCACATTCATTTTCTAAGTTGATTTGACAAAATAAAAAAAGTTGTTAGAACAAATCATGAAAAATACGTTTTTTACAGTTGGACCCTAAACTAAAGTGTTGTCATTATTTGACATCGGAAAATATACTATGTAGGATGTAAAAAAAAAAAAAAAAAAAAGCTTGAAAAAAGCATATTCATCATAAAACAAAAGAATGATTTAGTTCTTAGAACACGTTGCTACACTCTAAAAAATGCTGAGTTGTTTCATGCATTAAATTGTGCTTTATCGTGGTTATTTTTTGATGGATGCCTGAATTGTTCTGCCGAGCATTTACCGGGGAACAACTAATCCTAGTGCCAAAAACCCAGTGCATTCTGATTCACATTTACCAATTTCTCGTTCCAAAAGGATAAAGTCTTCATTAATTCAGACCAAAAGGAGATTCTTGAGGAAGTTGCGGAGAAGCTCAAATTTCAATTGGTCAACGTTATTCCCGCGCAACCCAAAAGCCCAAGCTCATTGACAAAGAACATCTTGAAGGAGTCATCAAGCACAAATGTTGAAGACGTCACATGCTTGGAGGTCCTACCAGATCTACACACTAAACAAGAACCAGTAGCTGTTGCTAAAGAACCACTAAGTGAAGAGCCATTTACAAGACAAGCCAGTGAGATACATGTAGGACATCTGACATCTGAAGAACCACCAACGGCTGATGCTAAGGTTCCAGAAGATGAAGAACCTAAGACTGTGGATGCTGAACAGGCCTTGTTAGAAGACCAGAAACTTCTTCACATTGTTGAAAGCATAATATCAGATGAAAGGGAACAATTAGTATGTGAGAACGTCCCAATGTGTGAAGCTACCAAACATCTGATTGATGAACCTATTTCCAAAAAACTTATGAAAGTAGCTGATGAAGCTGATGGTTTTATTGCACAAAGTACGTCTTCAGTTGTAAATTTAGCAGTTGATACTGTCGAGGTGGTGTCTCCTGTTGAGGAACCAGTCATTGGAACTGAGGAGCCATTTATTACTGAAGAAATTGTGGATACTGTTGATGAAATCTTGGAGATTACTCAGGAACAAGAAACGGTGAGCCAATCAGAAGAACTTCCAAAGCACGATTTTAAGGAGACATTGGTCGTTGCAGAGGAGCCATTAACAACATCCGTGGAACCAGCGCTGGTTGCTGAAGAAGAAATTCCTCCTGGTTCTTTCGAATTAATCTTAGCTGCTAACTCAAAGGCATCTGCAGATGAGGAGAGTTGGGTGATTATTGAGGAACCAGCTCGACCCCTGAACGTCTCTGCCCATAGTGGACGTTCAGCGCTCAGAAGTAAAAGTAATTCAGCAGAATCCACTCACATTCTTTCCCAACTCAAGTCCGTTTGCATTAGGGCTTTAGAAGATTCTTCCTATAAGCCGCTCAGTGTAGATGTATGTGCTCATGAAAGCATTATTCACATCACAATTGAGGTTTGCCCGGATGAGTTCACATGTCTCAATAAGGTCAGTTACGACAAACAATGTTCTTTCAACGAGAAAGGCACTGCATGGACAAACTCACCGCATGTGATTCACGCAAAGTGTAAACCTACTAGCTCCTGTCCTCAAGATGCTTGTCATCGATTAACACAAAATTAACTACCAGAATTGTTCATGAAAGTGTCGTCGAAACTTATTACATCAAAAAATGTGTACAAAATAAAAGTTTTAGCATGTTGGATTATTGTGTTGTCTCTATTTAAACTACCAATCATAATTTTAAAATAATGTTTTATTTGTTTCTAAAAGAAGTCTCTTATGCTCACCAAGGCTGCATTTATTTGTTTTAAAAATACTGTAAAATTGTGAAATATATATATTTTTCCAGCATCATCATGATCAGGGTCGCATGATCCTTCAGAAATCATTCTAATATGCTGATTTGCTGTTCAATTATGATTGGTGCTCAGTTATTAATAATGGTTCTTATATTATCAATGTTGAATATTT
>JARPMJ010004236.1:65000-79485 GCA_033366665.1 Phoxinus dragarum
GCCGGTTGAGGTACAGGTAAATACAGCACGGTGGTGGGATGTCTTCCTAAATAAAATCAGTCATCTACTATTTACCTACTTACATTTACATACTTGGCACTTTCTGTAAACTGGGTATGAAATGGTGTCGCGCTACTAATATCATGTTCTTCTGAGAGAGAATACATGTTAGTATTATTAAACCTAGAATTATTATGTGAACCGGTTTCCAACTTTCAAAATGAAAAGTGGCAAAGTTTTGACAGAACTATTAAAATTAATCAAATTAATTTACACAAATTAATTTTCAATAAAAATTTTATCGTATTCATCAAGATGATGAAAATTATAAATGATTGTAAATAAATTATATACGTGTGTGTGTGTGTGTTACATTTTTTCTTTAGTTTATGGGAAATATAAGTTAATCAATATCTATAACATTTGGTCTGAAATCTTGGAATTTTATTTAGGTTCAAATATATTTGTGCGTGCGTGCGTGTGTACTCTCATATATATATATAAAAATAAATAAATAAATCTAAACCTAAATAAAATTCCAAGATTATATATATTATTATATAAATATATATTATTTAATTCTCAAATATTTTACATGAAGTCTGCAACCATGTTAACAAAACTTAGGACATGTCTGCATACATTTACATATAAAGAAACATTTCTTGACTGTTTTATACCCTCATTTTGGAAAGTGCCACAAGAAAACGGGCTCAGACGTATAAATGCAGCAGTCATCAGTTAAGCTCGATGTTTTCTGTTTTAACCTCTCCACTGATGATTCACACAATCAATTGACCACCTTCTTGATTCCTCACACTGTTCTTCCGTGTGCTGTTATAACACTACTCTTCCTCTGAAACATCAGGTAGACGCATCTAAGAGCAGCACCCTTGAGGCTTCTGCCAAACCTGAAGAGCCTCCAGCGCCAAAACCAGAAGAAAAGAAACCAGAGAAAAAATCCTCTTTTGGAAACATGTTCAAACCCAAGGTAAACTCCAGATGAATTAAAGTCCGGCTGCACGTGTGAGTGTATCAGATTGTGTTTCTGCATTGGAGCACTGCATGCAATAACAGGTTTGTGTGAATTTGAGGTACTGCTAGGCCAAGTGAACACTAGGATCCAGGCAGCCGCGTCCAGCGCTGCCGCCAGCATCTCCCTCATGTCTGCTAGATCGGTAAATGGCACGATACGGTGGCCATTCTTGCATTAACCAAACTGATTGATTTTGTTGCACTGCTCAACCTTACGTCTGACATGTGTGTTTGTGTTGTCTGTGTCTGTTCCCTGGCACTACAAGTTTAATTGATTTTTACAGGGGGGAAAACACATATATAAAGGCCATTCACATCAAGAGCGATAACTAACTATAACGATAACTATATTAGCGTCCACTCCAGCGGACTCTGCAGTTTATGTGTTCTGTCGCTTTAAATGTTCAAGCTCTAAAAGCAGGATGGATTCTGATTGGCTGTCAATGTTTTTATCGTTCATCAGCTGGGAAAAAAGTTATTCAAACAATATAATTTCTCTCTGTCGTTATACTTGTGGTGTGAACTCTGCTAATCTTTTATATTTATATTTATCTTTGTTGTTATTGTTATTGTTATAAATGTTGTCTTTGGTGTGAACAGGCCTTTAGAGGCACAGTTATTAATCAAGTTAATATTTAAGCAATGTGATATATCCTGTATAGACTGTTTTCTGAGTAATTCATTTCTACTAAAGTTCTTTTTTTTCCTTCTTTCTATCTGATTGCATTTGCATATGAAGTATAGATATTGATTGCATTGGTTGATTTATTTGATCATCAAAAAATAATAATATATATTTCACTTATTTGCATTAGCCTTAATAATAATTTTTAGTATAGTTAATATTATATATGTACATTTAAGTATACATATATCTAAATAATTACATGATTAAACAATTTATATATATATTAATACAAAAAAAGTATAAAAAGTTTATTTAGAAATGTTTGGGGTGGTATTTTTGTTTTAGAATGAGAAGCCTCTCATTCTCATCAAAACTATTAATTTTATCAGAAATACAGCAAAAATATATAATTTGGGGTCTGAAGTCTTGGAATTTTTTATTATTTTATAATTGTATTATTACAATTTAAAATAACTTAAATCATTCGAATATGCTGATTTGATGCTCAAGAAACATTTCTTGGTAACACTTTACAATAAGGTTTCATTTGTTATTAGTTAACTACATTAGTTAAAACAAACTAATGCTGAAAAATACTTCTAAAGCATTTATTAATATTAGTTAATGTTAATTTCAACATTTACTAATACATTATTAAAATCAAAAGTTGTATCTGTTAATATTATTTAACGGACCTGAGCTAACATAAACTAACATTGAACAGTAGCATTTGTATTAACTAACATTTAACAAAGATGAATAAATACTGTAACAAATGTATTGTTAGTTAATATTAGTTTTTGCATTAACCATCGTTAACTAAATGGACCTTACTGTAAAGTGTTCCCATTTCTCATTATCAGTCGTGCTGATTTTTGTGGAAACCGTCATACTTTTTTTTATAATTTAATGAATTTAAAGAGCGTTTACTTGAAATAGAAATCATTTGTAACATTATAAATGTCTTTGCTGTCACTTTTGATTAATAAAAAAAATATTAATTTCTTTAAAAATATATATATATATTGACCCCAAACTATTGAGCAGGAGTGTAAAATATAAATGATAATGTGCATCTCATTAACCACCATTCCTTTCTATCAGCCCAAGGCACCAGAGGCCAAGAAGGAGACTCCAGCTCCTCCTGCTGTGGCAGAAGCTCCAGCCGTGAAGGCCAAAGAGGAGCCCAAACCTGCCGTCCCAGCACCGCAAACGGCCCCGGACAACAGATCCATCGGAAGCACAGATAACTCCTCGCCCAACATGCCTCGAAAGCTGGAGAAGAGGAATTCCCTCCAGCTGTTCTTCAAAAACCTGGTTAAGTAAAAGCACAGAGATGACCGAGGGCTAGGGAGTGGACCGAGGACGAGTGTGTCCATCTAGTTTAACTGTTCAGTTGCATGTAGTTCGCCAGTTAAATGCCGAGAAGTGTTTTATAATTCTCTCCGACGTCTAACCGTCCTGATTAGTTTGGTATTGTTTGCTGGCTGTTAATCTTAAAACATAAACAAGAATCAACTTTCACAGTGTATGACCACTAGATGGCCTCCATTACCAACATTTAGATGAATCAATTCCACATAAACATGAACTCTTATTTGTATTGCGCTTTAATACATGCTAATTAAAATGTAATAAATATTTTTAATGGTTTTTAAATATCATTCGATTAAATTGGGAACAAAACATGTGCATATGATATTTTATAATTGCATGAAATCTAATAATATTGCATGAAATCTCATAAATGTGTTATTCTAATCTTAGTTGCAATATTAGTTTTTTTTAGCCTCTTCATTAATTAAAATGAATTTGTGTTCATTATTATTATCCACGCTTATAGGCGCTTTCAAATGGGATGATACAAAAGTCTCAGACAAAAAGTGTGATGACGACTAAATAATCACGGCGTACACCGATAATAAAGCGTATCATTTCTCCATTGACTATCACTAAAAGAGACGTGTTGGAGCAAGATCCACTGTTGATACTCTAGCACAATAAAACCGCAGTTGTCAGACAGGTTGCGAGGGGTTTTGCTTCAGGCGAGCAGTAGAAAACAAAGACTTCCTTGCTAAGTCGGGATCACTAATGTTGCGTTATACGTTGGTGTGTCTCACAGGGCCAAAAACGCCAGTCTGATGCCGGAGTGCAAACGGACCCCGTGGCGCCCGAGAAGCCCAAATAAAGCCCCGTCTTTCTTTTAATCGCTCATCTTTGTCAAAAACATTTGCCACCATGTATGCATATTTAATAGGCCCCAGTTTCGTTTATTTGGTTATGAGGTTTCCTCTAAATCTGAAATGATGCCATGAAACATGCATTTAGTGAGAGCGGAAGAAAGTGATATTCCCTGTTAAGCAAGTGCTACATGTGTTTTTGACTGGAGGGAGGAACTTCTATTGTTTTCCCACAGAGAGACGTGTGTGAGTTGCGTGATGTGGCATAAGATGGAAAAGTGAAAGTGAAAATGTAATCCTACATTTAATACAAACTCCCTTTTCTTTATTTTCTGTGCATGTTGAAATGTAACGGTATGTAAAAAAAAAAAAAGTTGACTAACACTACTTACTCATCTTACGTTGCATTGCGCATTAAAACTTTAAAGCAAACATCATGCGAGTTTGCACATGAGAAGTATTTATTTATGTAATCACACACTATCTGATTGTAGAAACAACGACCCGTCGTCTGCTTAATTCAATCAGCGTTCTCACTGAAACCTACAATGAGTTAAAATGCTAAACTTCTGAATCGCTTTAGGCCCTGTCCCAAACGGCACACTTCATATGCACTTACGGTCTAGTGGACGGTAGGGTTTGTCTGCATCCCACAGTACTATTATCTTTTCAAGTACATTTATGTTATGTTTATGTATGAAATGTTTGTAAGGCCAACTTATATTGCTTTCGAATATTATTTAAAGGGATAGTTCACCCAAAAATTCTGTCATCATTTACTCACCCTCAAGTTGTTCCTGTATGAATTTATTTATTCTGCTGAACACAAAAGAAGATATTTTGAAGAATGTAGGTAACCAAACAGTTGATGAACCTCATTGACTTATTGACTTAATTTTTTCTCATACTTTGGAAGTCAATGGGTCCATCAACTGTTTGGTTACCTACATTCTTCAAAATATCTTATTTTGTGTTCAACAGAAGAAAGAAACTCATACAGGTTTGAAACAACTTGAGGGTGAGAAAATAATGACAGAATTTTCATTTTTGGATGAAGTATCCCTTTAAGTCTGATATATCAGCTATTAGAAACGCATAAAAGAAATGATATAATGAAATACAGACCTATGGTAATTATAGCTGAATATCTACCCTCAACCCTAACCCTTCAATCAAATCAACATTTACTATAGAGTTTCATAATTCAAATACTATCGCCACACTAGGAAAGTGAAGTAGAAGAAGAGCAGTTCTAGTGACGACATCGGTGCTTCTAGAGGGAGGTGCTAATTGGCCGTTTCATTTTAGGGGGCGTGACTTTTCGTAGGGGCGTGGCTTGTAGTGCTGCGGGATGCAGTCGGACACACTTGCAGGCGTGCGCGTGTCTGTTAAATCCCCGTTTGTCATTCTCGGTGTCAGAAGGATGCTTGCTTTGCGGTCGATATGTACTCTCCATGCGTACTTTCGCAGAGCCCACATTGAAGCGAGCTCCGCCGGTACGGCACGACTGTGAGGAGGAGCAATTTGGGACAGGGGCCCTAAAAGTTCCATAGAAATCAAAATGATTTATTTAACCGTATATCAATATCAACATTAGAACACTATTACATATTAGTTATTGTAGTTTGACCCGTTTTTTTTTTTTTTTTTTTTTTTTTTTGTCATTTCAACTTTAAATACCTAACAGATTGTTTAATAATTATAACATACTAAACCAAACTTTAAGTAATCTTTTTTTCCTTTTTTTTTTTTTTGCTTGGCCGTCCAGTTCTGAGCAGGAGAGACTAAAAGAAAATTAAGCTATTTACACGTTCTTTCATGTTTTTTTTCTCCTTTTTTTTACATTTTCTTATTGTGTGATATTTCACATCACTTGCTATTAGAACATTATATAATTATGTTATACAATTATGCAATATACAATGTACATCCAACTCTCTGATGCAGTCACATGTGTTTTATGGTTTTCTTCCTAATTTTCTCTACATTAGTAAAGAGCAGACGGGCCTAATTCAGAAATCAGACTATATCCATGAATCTTAGACATTCTGTATTTCCTTTGTTGCATTTATATCTATTTAACCGATTTATACAAATAAAAGAATCATTTCTCTCCTCTGTAAACTGACTCATTCTGTATTTAAACAAAGAAGGAATATATATTAAAAATATATATCTTTTTTAATTTTCTGAACAAATGTTTGGCATACTGCAAAAAAAATAGTTTCTTCTTGTTTTCCAGTACAAATATGTAAATATTATTGACTCAAGACACGTTTACTAGAAAAGTAAAATTATGTAAGAGAACAAGTCTTGTTTTTTATTCTCAAAGAAATTTTTTATATTTGATCTGGTTTATAATTCATGGGTTCAATCTGTTTTTTGCTTTGTTGTCTAATTGTGTATTTGTCTTTTATTTCATGTTTATTCATTTTGTCCAGCACATTGGTCAACGGAAGTTGTTTTTAAATTGCTTTCTGAAAAAATTATGAAAATTAAATGACTACAAAATTTCTTAGTAATATAAATGACTAAGAAAAATAAACTTATCTTAAAGGGAAAACCAGTTGTTCTTGTAAAAGTGTAAAAAAAAAAAAAACTAAAAAAAAAAAAAAAAAAGATGTCATTTTGCTTCTCAAGTGTCTTGATTTAAAAATGTTTCTATATTTGTACCGAAAAACACAACATTAATACAGAGGAAGAAACACTTTTTTTTTGCAGGTGTAAAACTTGCCGCCACTTCTTGTGGCTGGTTGCCAGGGTTTTATGCAAATGACATGTGGTTCCTAGGGTGCTTGTTTAGGTGGCCCGAGTCACCTCACCACCCATTCATGATAAATGGTGATTTAGGCTCCAGCTAATTTCTTAATAGTTTACTTTATGAAATCTGATATTTCCCTAGAGAGCTTTGGCAGTCTGTATCGCTACAGGGCAACAGAAATTTGGAAAACAATTAACATGTGACAAAAGATGCATGGCGTTCCCAGCACTTCCTGTGAGTGCAGTGTGTATTTCCCCGTGCAGACGCACTGTCCCAGCTGTGTGTGGGATCCTGGCCCGGGGGAGGGGGTTTGCTGGGACGACCCCTGTCAGCACTGATGTGTGTCACAGCCGATACAGAGAGATTAGAGTATGGATCAGATTCCTGGACCCTCAGGGAGCCAAGATGTTCCCAGGCCATGATATTGGAGAAAGATAACGCCACTCTTAATTCTCACAATATAATTGTTCTTTCTGTTTTATCAAAGAAAAAGTATCTGCATATTTATACACATTTATATACACTTTTCACATGTTTTTGAAAGAAGTCTCTTATGTTCAACCAAGGCTACATTTATTTGATTTAAAACACAGTAAAAACTGTAATATTGTGAAACAGTATTAGAATTTAAAATAACTAATATTATTATAAAATGTGTATTCCTGTGATGCAAAGCTGAATTTTCAGCGTCATTACTCCAGTCTTCAGTGTCACATGATCCTTCAGAAATCATGATAATATGATGATTTGCTGCTCAAGAAACATTTATTATGATTATCAATGTTGAAAACAGTCGCGCTGCTTCATATTTATATAAAAACCATGATACCGTGATCTTTTTTTTAGGGATTCTTTGATGAATAGAAAGGTCAAAAGTACATTTTTTTCTCGAAATACGAATCTTTTGTAACATTGTAAATGTAATTTCTGTCACCTTTTAAAATTATATTAGTAAATGTTGAAATTAACATGAACTAAGATTCACAAATTGTGTATTATTACACAGTATTGCACATTAGTTTACTTCAGCTAATGTAGTAAAATAGTAGTAACAAGTGAAACCTTGTTGTAAAGTGTTACAACACACACACACACACACACTGGCTTTTCATGTTTTATTAGGATTTTTCATAGACATAATGATTTTTATGCTGTACAAACTGTATATTCTATCACCTAACCTTAACACTAAACAAAACTTTCTGCATTTTCAAAAATATATAATTTATTTTCCTCATGGGGACCCAATGTCCTCTTTGTGTATTATTCTCTTTGTGGGAAGAACCATACACACACACACACACACACACACACACACGACACACACACACACACTCTAGGGAAGAAAACTTTAAAAGCCACGTTAGCTATAGAGTTACACCAATCTAGATGTCTCAGTGCTTGAGGAGGATTTATTAGGTGTGTTTGGGTGTATTAAAGAGAGCTGGTGTGTTGTGCTGACAGAGGGTTTGCTCTGGGAGAGTGAACAGAGCTGGCATTGTCCTGCAGACCCATGACCGCTCTCATAACTGTCATGAACGCTTCTCTTAGAGAGATGTGCTATCTCTGAGACGCTCACGCAAACCTGAAACAAGCGAGCTTGAGGCCTGCATCGTGACCCTTAAAGAAAAAGCTCACTCAAAAATATCTTTTGAAACTTGTTTGAAAGATAGTCATGCATGTTTGGAGGAACATGGAGAGAGTGATATACGTATCACAATATACACAGTTATATATACACTCTAAAAAATCCTGGGTTTAAAAACAACCCAAGTTGGGTTGAAAATGGACATTTATGAATAAGTTTAATAATTAATACACTCTAAAAAATGCTGGGTTGTTTTAACCCAATTTTGGGTCAAATATGGACAAACCCAGCCATTGGGTTACATTTTTAAATTGAATTTTTAACCCAACGGTTGGGTTTGTCCATATTTGACCCAAAATTGGGTTGAAACAACCCAGCATTTTTTAGTGTGTAATTAAACAATAAACATTTATACATTTATTAATAAACGTTCACCTTTTGATTATTATTGTTGCCTCTAGTTATTATGTGTGTGATTTTTAATTTCCAACCCATTTTGGGTTCATTTTAAACCAGCCATAGCCTATAGTAATTTTTTAAACAATAGTTGGGTTAAATAAAACTGTCAGCACGTTGGACAAAGTTTAACCCAACCACTGGGTTTGTCCATTTTCGACCCAACTTGGGTTGTTTTTTTTTAACGCTGCATTTTATAGAGTGTATATTTAATGTTTCTCTTTAGCATATTTTATTTCATGAACAGTTACATCATCAAAACAGTCTTTGATACAGTTCATTTCTCTACCACAAGGTGTCTCTACACTAAACCTTCTCAGATTTCACCATGTTCCTAGATCAACATCTTTGCTGATCCTGGAACAACATTTCAATCAACCAATCAGATTTGAGAGACAGGTTTACAGTTTATGTCAAGTTTCGGCTTTCAACAAGGGTTAGGAGCTTCTACATCTGTGTTATTCACCTTTCATTTCCCTCTGATTTTAGGGACAAGTTAAGGTTAGGTTTAGAGGTAGGACTATTTTTAGACAGGAATGCTGTTACAGGATCAATAAAATATGTTGATCCAGGAAAATGTCTTACTTGGCAAAATCACGGTGACCAATAGTTCTCTCCTAGTTTGAGAGGCGGATCACTGCAGAGCGAGTGGGTGGAGCTTGATGTCTAGCTCCTCCTCTCTGGATGTAACTGGTGCCGTCAGATGTCCAGCCACATCCTAACCCCACCCATTAACACCCAGAGAGGTGGGGTTGGATGTTTTGGCTCTTCAGTGAGCACCACTTGACTGGTTTTGCTCCAGGATCCAGTGTTTTCAAACCTAGTGCCCTAACTACAAACCAGCAATATCTTAATTTTAACTCAAATTATACTGGATATTTTTCAGGATTGTCACTAAAAGAAAAATGTATCTTAAAAATGATAATGTGGCTGAAAAACTCATATATTCTGCTATAAGAGTCATCCACTTTATATATTACACACACCTCATAATCCTTTATTACGTCACCAGGAACTGAAAGCAAAATAAAACTTTCCAATTACCGTCTGCAACCTGCTCATGATAAAGTTATTTGCATTTTTATTTTTAAAAAAAAGTGTTATTTTGAATTTTTTTATTGATATTATATTATGTATTTAATTATTATCAGTTGCCGTGTATGAGACTGGCCAGCAGACTAAACAGCACATCCTGTTTCAATTGCTTTCTTGTACACACAGATCATTTCTGTTTGTACACATAGTTCTCATTTCTCAAAGTCCACCAATTGAGTAATTGTAATCTCCCTTTCAAGAGACAGGAAGTCATTTTCAAAGGTGTTTTCCCAACACCAGTATGTAGGGGAGTTGATTTCGATAGAATTCCTCCCTCGTTAAAAACTTCTTAAAAAGTCAACATAGTCAGCAAGTCGAGGTGTTAACCTTTAGTGAGCATGTACACAGTCAGGGTGAAAGCTTAACATTCTGGATCAGAGCGTTTCCCCTCACCGTCTGTGTCACGTCACGTCCAAGCCGCACGTTTCCATTTCAAAAGCCCCAAGATTTTCACCCTCAATGGTGGATTTGCAGGACAAAAGACCCCTAACCTTCCTCTAACAGCCTGAAGTTTCAAACATTCGGCCCATTCGGGATTGTTTATTAGTAAAGCCCACACTGATATAAATACTACAGAAAAAAACTATGTAATTTACATGAAAAAGTTAGTTCAGGCAAGAATAAAAAAAACTAAGTAGATTATATATTAGTGCTCAATTATCAACGTTATAAAGTTAAGGAAAATACTCAACTTTTCTGATACTGGTGTTCCCATCATGCACTGGGCCTTGAATAATTAATGAGGTTGATTTTTCACTGTTTTCCAGCTGTGTTTACACTGTTTTATCATTGCTAGGATTAGTAACTTGCCATTTTGTGACATTTGGAGTTCATTTTCTATTCAAAATGACACATTCAAACACAAAAAACTATCCATCAAATGTTACCCGCATTGTGTATTATCAAGTATTGAGGTCTCTGCGTTCACATATCACATGACTTCTATAATGTAGATATGGTCTATTGTATTAATTACTTCGAAGGTTCAAAGTAAAGCATATACTTTAAACGTGTTTTGATTCAGTGTTTGTTTGAGTGAAATGTATTGCAAAGGAAACTTCAACTAAATAGATATTACTCAACCTTTACTTGCCAAGTTAAAATGACTTATTTTCTTTGTTATTTTCACTTAACTTAGTTAAGTAGAGTTTACTTCATTCCAAATGAGAAATTTACTTAAGAAATATGCGTGTGGAATTTACTTAAAAAATATTTGTGCAAAAACTTGCCAAATCATTTTTTTGTAAATTTTACTTGACCACCTAAGACAAATAGTTAAACTTGGCATTATAAAAAAATGAACGCTGGAATGCTAAGCTGATTTGTAAAGAGATTAGACTTGATTGTGAATGTGATCTGACAGCCTTTATTATAACCAAGTCAAAAGAATCCACTTTAGGATATTCTCGTCTATGGGATGTATTTGTCCTTTTTATGGGTGAAAAAAAATCACTTTTAGATATCATTCATTTGTGCTAAAGTGTACACTGGGGTTATAACTTTTGACTATTTTTCAAATAAAAGATTTCCATATCATACATTTATGAAATTGTGCTTAAAAACAATGAAAAGGGCCCTAATTCTTCTAAGTTTTAAAAAAGGTCCCCTCAGATAAAAAAAATGGAACAATCACAAACGTTACTGCTTATAAACAGCTCTTCCTGAAACGTTCTAGAACTGTTTAGAACTTTCTGGACCTTTCTGGGACTGTTTAGAACTTTCTGAGACTGTTTAGAACTTTCTGGCATTTTCTAGAACTGTTTTTCTAGAACAAAACAAATCTTGGTATACATATGAGAGAGAGAGGGAGCTTTATGAGCAAACAACTCAACTTGATACTTTTTTATATTGTTTCAGTAACAATACTGTCACACAAGATTTGTGATACTTACAGAAGATCAAGGCTATCTGGACCAATAAGATTTCAGCAAGATTTCAGAGGAAGAATGCCCTGTAGAAGAATCTTTACTAAGCCACTCCAAATGCAAATTATTGGACGGTACCAGTTTTGGAGCAGAAATCAAATAGTGGAAATTCTCATACAAGTCACAAAATTATGGAAGAATAAATAGAACTGGAAAATTCCATTTATTCTTTCATATTGTTTTTGTTTTGTTTTTTACTTCCACTATTCGCTCTTTTCTTCGGCTCCAATAAACTTTCTTTTAAATATACGTATACCAAGAATTGGATTGTTATAGAAAGTTCTAAACAGTTCTAGAAAGTTTTAGGAAGTGCTACCTGTAAGCAGTGACGTTTGTTATATGGTTGTTCCAATTTTTTATCTGGTGACCTTTTTTTATAAGCTTAGGATTAGGATTTATATATATTGTCAAAAAGTTATAACCCTAGTGCATACTTGGGGTTTGTTTGCAACCCTCATTTCATTTGAGCCACAGCAAACAAGAGTGACAATAATAATCTGACATAATGTATCACAATCTTTGCATTAATGGGGAAAACACATGCGGTTTATTGTCGACAGTGAGCAGTCGAGCAGAACAATAAAGTCAGCTGCTCCTGACACACCGAGTCTTCAGCAAACTTCACAAACCACTCAGAGCGCATCACACATGTGTGCCGTCTGCTCAATACACACTCGCGCAGACACATCGTACCGCAGTTTAATGAACTCCCTTTTCATAAATGTATTCCGTTAGCTTGTTATTTTAGCGTGCAGAACTTGCAAAACATGCTTCCACTGTAAAAAATGATTTACATGATTTGCTATCACAACATTTTTTTCTTTTATCAAATCAACTTTGATAATTGATGTGGGTCAGATAACATAATATTTTGAGTTTCTGTTGAAACCAATCTCCTTCATTGTAACAACTCCATTTTTTTATTTCAATTAACTTAAAGTTTTAGGGCAACCAGGTTATTTACTTTTTTTAAGTTAAACCAACAATCATGTTTTACAGTGCATAGATACTCAAAATGTGCATCATCATATGTACACTCTTAAAAATAAAGCTTCCAAAGGTGTTTTTTTTTCACTCCGAGGAACCATTCTGTTCCCCAAAGAAACTTTTAGGGAACAATAATTAAAAGAACCGTTGTTGTTTTTTCTTAGCATAAAGAACATTTTAATAATCTAAAGAACCTTCAATAATCTTGATAATAATCATTTTAATAATCTTCATTACACTTTATTTTAAGGTGACGTGGTTACATTGTACTGACTCAAATAAGTACTGAGTAATATCATTTTACTACATGTATAGAGTTAGGGTTAGCATTTGGTTTAGGGTTAGTTACTTGTAATTATGCATCATTTACTCTTATAACTATAGTAAATACACATAACTATAGTAAGTACACGTAGTAACAAAATAAAGTGTTGCTTTTTCCACTATAAAGACCCTCTATGCAATAGAAATGTCTCATGGATGTTAACAGTTCTTCATGGAACCATCAATTCCAATAAAGAACCTTTTTTTTTTTTTTTTGTGGGTAAGGCAAACATTATTGTGCATTTTATTGTGTTTTTATGTTTACCTCACTCTTTTATTTTTGTTTTATGTGTGTGTGTGTATGTGTGCGTGTTTTATAAAAGCATTCTAAAAGTTATTCATGTGTCACCTAATCAGTGACTAGCGTTTCTTTCTCCAAACGTTGTGATGATGCCTTCTGCCCTACTTTTCTCCGCCATTATTGGCTGACTGGCCATTTGGCTTGATATTATCCCCAGGGGAATACAACCCCCCTTTCAGCAAACGCCGAGGACGCGGCACAGGGCCGGCCATTTACTGTGATGCAAAACAAGCTTGTTAGGAAGTGGAACTATCAGAGAAACATGACAAACTATCTAGTTGGACTGGATGGGCCAGATTATATTGTTTAAAAAATTAGTAAGTGTATTTTAATGAACTTAGTCAACAAAACAAGCATTTCCTTCTCAGAGAGGTTCATCTGAGCAGTGTAAACAGAGACGCCTCACTATTGATGAGCGTTTACTGTAATTGTTTCGAAACTGCATGATAAAACCAGGATCCAAGTTTGTTGAATTGCGTAAGAAGGTTGTGTGTAAAAACACAGAACTTAATGCTTTTTTTTAACAGTTATTTCATTCTTGGATCTAGGGAAAGTCTTTTACAGGGGTTTATCATCCCAGACATAATAATGCCATTCCCGATTCTGCCCCCGAAGCCTTTGTGATGTCAGAACAATGGGAAATGAGCGGGAGGCCTCTGTGTCACATGTGGTGCCTTTGATTAACATTCGAGACTGGTTTGTGGGACAGAGACTCAGGATGGAGCAAGAATAATCCAGGTGAAGAGCAACTCAGCACAACTTTATAAATGTAAATTAATAAACTTGCCTACAGTAGATAAATCAGTGTTGTTAAATTAATGTAGTAACTGGCGTATATGGTTTCAAATGTTATCTTGTTTGTCTTGTCAATATTTACACCTGACACACTCATTTGCTGTGAATTTTGAAAGTATTTTAAGGGAGAAGAGATGACACCAGAGCTGTGTTAATATCTCCCCCTCGAGTTAACGCTGTGTAAACGATATCACAGGACACTGTGATAGTGCGAGTCATCGTGTGTAAGCGCATGTAGTCATCCTGACATTATCATGAAATAAACCCTGACAAGGGTGAGCTCTTCCTGAGAGCTTCTTTTCTGATAATGGCCACCTGAGAGTACTGCATCCCACTTATTAAATGCTAAACAAAAATATGAAATATTGATTTATGTTTAATTATTTTATGTGAGAAATTGCTACCAGTAT
>JARPMJ010004237.1:0-79408 GCA_033366665.1 Phoxinus dragarum
ACCACCCTTCTGGACTCCAGGTAGTAGGCATACCCTCTCGCTCCTCAGTCAACGGTACTGGTGGTCATCCATCTCCCAGGACGTCTCACGTTACATCAGAGGATGCTCAGTCTGTGCCGTTACCAACACTCCCAGAAAGCTCCCTGAGGGTAAATTAGTGCCTCTACCAATTCCTCAGCGTCCGTGGTCCCATCTCGGCATTGACTTCATGACTGATCTCCCACGATCCAATGGATACACCTGTGTTTTTGTTGTAGTGGATCGGTTCTCCAAATCATGCAAGTTGATTCCAATGCCCGGACTTCCTACTGCCTTTGAAGCGGCCGAAGCTCTCTTCACCTACGTCTTCCGAAACTTCGGCATCCCTGAAGAAATTGTATCGGACCGAGGACCTCAGTTCATCTCTCGGGTATGGAAGGCTTTCTTCAAACTCCTCGGAGTCACGGTTAATCTATCTTCCGGATATCATCCCCAGACTAACGGTCAGACTGAGCGGAAGATCCAGGAGATTGAACACCAGTACCAAGACAGCTGGAACCAATTCCTCCCCTGGGCTGAATATGCCCAAAACTCCCTTAGACAAAGTACCACTGGACTCACCCCATTCCAATGTGTCTTAGGGTACCAACCTCCTCTTTTCCCTTGGTCAGGTGAACCGTCAGAGGTTCCAGCTGTCGACTATTGGTTCCATCAAAGCGAGAGGGTATGGGACTCAGCTCATGTACACCTTCAGCAGGCAGTGCGGAGACACAAGAGACAAGCCGACCGTCACAGAACCGAACCTCCTCAATACCACCCTGGTCAAAAGGTTTGGCTCTCGACGCAAGACATACGACTCCGCCTGCCCTGCAAAAAGCTGAGTCCTCGATAGATCGGACCATTCACTGTGCAGAGGCAGCTCAATGACGTCACTTATCGTCTCAACCTTCCACCTGAGTATAAAATTGCACCATCATTCCATGTATCTCTGTTAAAACCTCACACTGAACCTGTCACTCCTCCCTCCTCAGTTCCTGCCCTGGATGACGTGCCTCCTCCTCCCGTTCCCGTAGAAGAGGAGTCCATCTACCGAGTCCACGACATCTTGGACTCTCGGCGACGAGGTTCCCAGTTGGAATACCTGGTCGACTGGGAGGGCTATGGACCTGAGGAACGCTCCTGGGTTCATCGAGATGACATCCTTGACCCTACTCTTCTCACCCAGTTCCATGCTGACCATCCTGACCGTCCTGCACCCAGAGGTCGTGGAAGACCTCGTCGCCGTACTCGCCCCTCTTCACAGCCGTCAAGAGCCGCCTCGGGAGGGGGGGGTACTGTCACAGCCACGCCCTCATCATCACTCACTCCATCCTCATCATCACTCGCTCCACCCACTTGTTCACTTTCCCCTGAGTTCTAATCACCTTCACCTGGCCACTTCATCAGTCACACCCTTTATAAACCACTCTCACTCACCAGTCATTGTCTGGTCTCGTCAAACACCACTGACATACAGACTCACCTCCGCTACTCACCTAAGAGATATCTCAACTTATCTTCCGTGTTCCGTGTCTCCCATCTGCTGTCTTCAACCATCCGTATGCCTTCCATTAAGAACCCTCGCGAACCCTTTCGCCAGCATCTATGACCAAGAGACATTGTTTACCATTCAGTTAAGTCTATGTGAACTTTATCTTCAAATTATCTACTCACCATTGCATCCCGGATCTGTTGCACCTTGTTCAATAAACTTCAATTCAACTTACCACCTGTCTGCTTCCGTTGTATCCGTGACACAATGAAATCCCTCACCTTTTTATAGTTATATAGGATTTAAATGCATATTTCGCCTGTCATTTAACTAAGGTGTACTAAAATGTGATTCCAAATTTTTTTCTCATATTGCAATATAATATCGACATCGTCCGGACATCGAAAATATCGTGATATATGTTTGCTCATATCGCCCACCCCTACATCCTACAAGAGAAGGACAAACTCCAGGAGTAGCAGCTGAAATCTGTGTGACTGTTAAAGATGGAGTTTATTAAAGAGGAGATTGAAGACATGAGGGATCCAGAACCATCCAGAATAAAACATGAAGATACTGAGGAACAAATAGGTTGGTGTCCATTCTTGATTCTTCATTGTTGACTGCTTTGGTGGATGTGAATTAATAAGCAGTATATGGATGCTAAATGATAGAGAAATACATCTAAATGATCATTACCTTAGCAGTTGTCAAACATATTTTTACTATTAACAAGTGAATGACATAACAAAAAGTGAAAGATCTGATCTCTGTTGCTTTCTGCTATTAAATAAGGGTTCACTTGAACTGATTCAAGTTGTATTTCTGTGTATTTTAGACCAGGTGAGAGTGAAAGAGCAAAGACAAGAACTGAATGAAGTGAAGGAGGAACATCGTAACTTTACAATTCAAAGAACAAAAGCCAAAAAGCTGCACACCTGCACTCAGCGTGGAAAGAGTTTCTCACATAAAGCACACCTTAACACACACATGAGAATTCACACTGGAGAGAATCCGTATACATGCACTCAGTGTGGAAAGAGTTTCTCTCGTTCATCAAGTCTCAGTGATCATCTGCTCTGTCACTCTGGAGAAAAAACATTTAACTGTGATCAGTGTGGTAAAGATTTTATTTCATCATCAGATCTAAAATCACACCTGAAAGTTCATTCAGACGAGAAGCCTTATGTGTGTTCTCTCTGTGGAAAGAGTTTTTCAAGGCTGAACACTTTTAAACTGCACCAGAAAACACATAATGAAGTGAGAGATTATATGTGCTTTGACTGTGGGAAGAGCTTTACTAGAGCTGAGAGTCTGAAACTGCATCAACGAATTCATACTGGAGAAAGACCTTACAAGTGCTCATATTGTGACAAGAGTTTTACTCGGTCTGGACACCTGAAATCACACGAGCGAGTTCATACTGGAGAGAAACCGTACGACTGTACTCAGTGTGGGAAGAGTTTCACTGATTCTGGATTTCTGAAAACACATGAGCGAGTTCACACTGGAGAGAAACCGTATACATGCACGCAGTGTGGAAAGAGTTTTTCTCAACCATCAACTCTCAGTGTTCATCTGCGCATTCACTCTGGAGAAAAGCCATTTAACTGTGATCAGTGTGGTAAAGATTTTATTTCTTCATCAGATCTAAAGAAACACCTGAAAGTTCATTCAGACGAGAAGCCTTATGTGTGTTCTCTCTGTGGAAAGAGTTTTTCAAGGCTGAACACTTTTAAACAGCACCAGAAAACACATAATGAAGTGAGAGATTATATGTGCTTTGACTGTGGGAAGAGCTTTACTAGAGCTGAGAGTCTGAAACTGCATCAACGAATTCATACTGGAGAAAAACCTTACAAGTGCTCATTTTGTGACAAGAGTTTCGCTCGGTCTGGATCTCTGAAATCACACGAGCGACTTCATACTGGAGAGAAACCATATCACAGTGTGGAAAGAGTTTTACACAATCATGTAAACTAGGGATTCATATTAGAAAGCATTGTTCTGTTTCACAGTGAGCAAATGTTTTGTTAGACTCACATAAAGTAAATGTGTAGTTAGTTAACTAATGAACTAGTGTTGCTGTGAAATGCCACAAGATTTGTGTTTTATGTGTTTGAGAACAAGAAAGAAAATTATTGAAAATTATTTTTGATTGAACGCTTACTGGGTGTGAATGGGTGAATGTGAGGCAATATGTAAAGCGCTTTGGTGGCCATTGGGTCTGTGAAAGCGCTATATAAATGCAGTCCATTTACCATTTACCAATTAAAAGAGACTAGAAACAAATGTAGAAATACAACAATCAGTTATTTGTTAATATATGAAACAATTCCCTGAATTTGATCAGGTTTTTAAAAAATACAGAAATAAAATGACAATTTAACTGACAATGTGTGATTTTGTGAGTAAACGGTTTCTACAGATCCAATAATTAAAATAAATGAGATTCAGATAAAGCAAACGTATAGTGAAATAAACTTTAGTTCTGTGACGTTAGTTTTTGTGGAAGTTGTTTTTAAATTGTACATTTCTGACTTGTCATTTAGCTGTCAGTGTGAGGCAGTTCTTAGTAAAACAATAAATACGTCCTGTGGCCTGTTGCACAAAGCCGGTTTCATTTGCTAACAGGTAAAGTTCGAGATTAGTTTGAGCAAACTCTGGCTTTCTCGGGCTCAATAAAGTGGATTGGTTTTTAGTTGTGTTCATCACCATGGTTACTTGCGCTACACGGCTAAGCTGTCCTCCGGAGCAGGTGTTATTCTGTGAAGAGACGACCCAACGCCGGCGATATGTTATGCCCTAAATTTTATGATTAACTGTATTTTTGTATGTATATTTTTTAAATGCATTTTCTGTAAAGCTGCTTTGAAACAATATGTATTGTGAAAAGCGCTATACAAATAAACTTTAATTGAATTGAATTGAATTCTGGGTTAGAGATCGCTGACCAAAACTGGACCAATCAGTGCAGTCAGTGACATGAATCTGATACAATAAAGCCACTCCCCCTGTATCTCTCACTCCAAATCAAAGCAGTTTATAGTGTGAAACAAACTTTAGAGACCAAATTGTCCATCTTTTGCTCCTTGCTATTGCTTCATGTAATATATTCATATAGTTATTATAGCCTATGTGTACGAATGTGCATACAAGCCTGGGTCTCCTCAACCCACTCCTCAATACTAAGGCCAACCCTGCCATTAAATTTAGCACTTCCTGTCTTGTGGTACAAAAACAAATCGTTCTGGTCGGGTGACATCAACATTACTGGGTTGCGAAGGAACAGAAGGCCCAGGAATAGGAGACGGTGCATCAACAGGACCTGGGGGCACAGGAATACGCTCCTGATGTAACCTCTCATTGTCTGCTCTAAGCAGATCAATAATTTCCCTCAATTCTTGTAATTCATCTTCCATACTTTAACTATCATACTTTATTCCCATCACTGCTGCCGACTACGCCAGATTGTGGCAGAGCTTTGGAGGGGCAAAAGTTACACTTATGAGAAAAAGAAGTAAAGCAAAACAAAGAGCAGACTACGCCACCCCGCTTCACTGAACGGGGAAATTTCACAAGACACACCGGTTCGCTACCACAGAGGACAAGAGACGTGGATATGAATACAAAATCACTTTTATTTTCACAACAATAATTATTTAAAATGTATAAAACGGTTGACTCAGAGGGCAAGAATTTACACACTACGGTGTGCACCAGACAAAAAAAAAAGAAAAGAAAAAAAGGACTTTCAGGCTGAGGCTTACCAGTAGGGCGGTTAGCTGGGCAGTGAGTATCCTAAAACCACACCACTCACCAAACTCCACACAAACACACACACTCGCTAAGTGAGGGAAACGCAGGTGCCAACGGCAAAACACTCGGTGAAGGAAACACCACCACCAAAAGGACAAAGACAGCTAGCTTCCCTATTAATGGACAAGTTACATTACATTTTGCTTTTAAATATATATAAATATAATACATGTATTCATGTGTCGCATGACATTTGGAAACGTTTTTGGGGCAGACCTGATCTGTTGAGAAGAGATTGTATTCATCCCTCTTGGGATGGTGCCGCTCTTCTCTAGTAATATGGCACATAGGGCCCTATTTTAACAAATGATGTTTTATTAACAAGGTTCGGGAGAAGCACGTTCAGATAATTAACGCAAGTGGAGAGCACTCAGCAATCAATGGTAAAAGGTATATATACACTCAGCAGTCTCACCTCATCCCATTGACAGTTTTGCAGCAGCTTAGTAAACGTACTTGTTAACTCAGCTCCGCTACCATGTCTCAACGACTAAGCTCTTCATCCGATGAAGAAGTAAACATCGCCAGGGATGCACCTTCGCATTCTGCCGGTCCCACGACCATTCCTCCTACGTCGGACGCCGCACACCGGCCCGATCAGCCCAACGCTCATCAAGGCGCAGAGGCCAATCTTCGCCGCCCCCGGCAAGACTCCCATCTTCTTCCCCGGCCTCCTCCTACCGCTCGGCCATCCCGACGATCCCACCTATCGGAAATGGACCGTAGCTGGATTGAGGCAAGCGCTGGGCGACATACAGGCTTCGCGAAAGATGAACAAAGCGGAGCTGTATGATCTGTACGTTTCCTTACAGTCAACCCCCAAGACGACCCACAGGCAGAGCAAAATTCGCCTGTCCGGTCAACACCGTCGTTTTCCCACACAGGTTCCGGCTCGCTTCACCCCTTGAGCCGCAGCAACAGACCTTCAGCGAGCCTGGGCCGCGCCCCAGATTCCGCCATGGCAGGTCCACACGCACCTCTCGATGAGACCCAGCCCTCCACCGCGGTTTCTGCTGCCGCAGCGCCACGTACAGCCGGGCCCAGCGGCCTCCCCACAGCCTCTCAGTTTTATAATCCCGCTGTTCATAACCCTTTTCCTTTTCAGTGGCCTCCAGCTCCCGTAGCAGACACTAGCGCGAGGCTATCGCCGCTAGCAGCACAGGCCCACCCATGTCAACAGTTTTACCCACCAGGTTACAACCCCGCCCACTTCCAGTGGCCTGCAGCTCCAGCAGCCCAAACAAGTGCGGGTCCGCCTCCGCTTGCAGCTCAAGCCCACACTCCATCCTATCATTTTTCCTTTCCTTCATATCCTCCTACTAAATTTCCTTTTCAAACCACAGCGGGTCATCCAAGCGTGAGGCCGCCGCCGACATTCGCAGCCCCTGACTATACCCTTCCCAGCTCTCTCTTACAAACTAAATCACCTTACTCTCTCTTCACAGCAACTCCGATGCCTGTTCCGTCCAACGTAGTCGCCACGGAACCACCACCAGTATCACAAAATATCCGCGCTCAGATCCTCTCAGGTGCGGGACGTAGACCTTTCCTCTCTTCTCTCTCTACTCCCCGCAGCTGAACCAGACCGCCAAATAGATTGCGGTGATTTCTCAGTTACCCTAAAAAACTCAAACACTCACTCATCTCGTGTTCTTTCATTTTCTGAATTTTCAATTGCTTTTTCCCGTTTCACCGAAATCATCTGTTCAGCTTTCCCCCACAGGCAGCGCGAACTGAACGACTACCAAGCAATCATAGCCGAGCTCGCGCTGTCCTATGGGGGTGGGCACTTCTACACGTACCACAAACTTTTTTCAGCTAAAAGTGCCGTGGAACCAGTGCACATACTGGGGCGCACTCGACTCAGATCTCCACAGCAGGGTATTTTTAGGTTGCAAAAATATTTCTTGTGCAGTTTGCAGGTCAGTGGCGCACTCAACTGCATCGTGCCCGCAGGTTAACCCCTTCTCTCTCCCCTACGCGGGAACAAGCACCGCTAAATTAACCGTCCTTCGGATGAGACGTTAAACCGAGGTCCTGACTCTCTGTGGTCATTAAAAATCCCAGGATGTCCTTCGAAAAAGAGTAGGGGTGTAACCCCGGCATCCTGACCAAATTTGCCCATTGGCTTCTGTCCATCATGGCCTCCTAATCATCCCCATACACTGATTGGCTTCGTCACTGTCTCCTCTCCACCGGTAAGCTGGTGTGTTGTGGGCGTTCTGGCGCAATATGGCTGCCGTCGCATCATCCAATTGGATGCTGCACATTGGTGGTGGTTGAGGAGATTCCCCCGTTCTATGTAAAGCGCTTTGAGGTCTCAGATAAAGCGCTATATAAATGTAACGAATTATTATTATTATTAAATCCACTAGCTATGTGCCTCGTGCAGCAACCACCAACGCAATCCAGGACTCCTCTTTCGATGAAAGCAGACAGCCCTGTAATAATTTTAACGCGGGTAAATATCACGCTGCTGGCGGTTTATGCATATCTGTAGCTTCTGTGGCGGCGCTCATGCCCGCATTGTATGTCCAGTTTTCAAATCTGTGAATAAAAAATCCAAAAATTATTTGGCGACTCCTGTAAATATTTCACGCATGCAATTCGAACTAGCTCATCACCCGGACGTTGAATTTTCTCATTATCTGCTATCAGGTCTGAAAAACGGATTTAAAGCCGGCTTAGAATGCCCGCTCTCCCAAAACATCACATGTAATAACCTTCAATCCGCCCTCATAGAACCTGAAGTTGTAAACAAACTGATCAAAAAAGAAGTTGAGTCAGGCTTCATGATCGGTCCGTTCAACAATCCTCCATTTAATCTGTTTCGCATCAGCCCCATTGGAGTGGCTACAAGAAAATTCTCGGGTAAAAAACGCTCAATAATCGACCTGTCACAATTCCCCGTTCCCAAGCATAAACAGCTTGATCCCTCTCGATGAATTTTCGCTTAAATACCACGACATAGATCAGGCTATCGAAATGATCAAAATCGCGGGTCGGGGTGCTTGGCTTGCAAAAATTGACATCACATCTGCTTTCAAAGTGCTGCTAATTCAGGACCTGGCCCGGCCACCTAGGTCACTGTGCCCCCTCACCTCTGGTCAGCACACCACCCTGCCTCCGAACGCGAGTTCAGCCGCTGAGACTCAGCAACAGGCATGCTACCACTGTGCCCTCTTATTCCTGACATATTATAATTAACTACATATATATATAATAATAAAAAAACTATTTTGTAAATTAATTTAGTTTTACCATGATTAAATCAGCTTTGCAACTTTGCATTTGCACTCGTGACAGGCGATTAACTAAATTACGTTACTAGCAGCTTGTATGTAATTGGTTGATTATGACTATACGTCATGACGTTCAGTATTTTTTTTTCAGTCAACAACTTCTAACGTTGTTTTCAGCTTGTTTACATTCAGGAAAATCATTACTTATTTGCTGTTGAATTAAGTTCTCCAGGCTTACCACTAAAATCCTGTTTGCCATTACCTGTGGCCATCCTGTGTTTCTGTTAGTTTGGATGTCCTCTCTTTCCAAAGGTCCATTTACAATCCAGCCCAGGATGGTCTTGACAGCATAAGGTCCCCCATCTTCTCTGATGACTTGCCATGGCTCAAGAATCTTGGGTACATTTTTTCCAATTAGTAAGCCAATACCTGCATCAATCTGAGGAAGATGCACCTCCTTTCAATTTCTTAACATCCTTCTGTTGCAGAAAGTTTTCATTTTTAACTGGAATCTCTTTTTGTGAGAATTGAGGGAGATCAACAAAAATGTTCTCATTCAGTTCGCTTATTTCCAGTTTGGGGAAAACATGTACTTGCAGACCTTTCCTGTCCAATGGTACAAAGCAGGATGTTTGTTTTCCTACCAGTTAGTTTTAAATTCTTCATTAGCTGTTCTGTGCAAAATGTTGCAGAACTTCCTGGGTCCAAGAAGGCGTAGGTCGTAACCTCATGATCACTTTTGTTTTTTACTTAACTCTTAACTGGTACAATGGCCACACTACATGACCAGCCCCAGTACAACCACAAGTTTCACTGGTTACGTTACATGACTCTGTGACAGTAATGGAGCTGTCTCGGTTTTGAGACCCTGGAAGCACTGGCTTTTCTGGGAGATGAAGTATGGTTGGATGCTTTAGTGAGCACTTTTGACAAGTAAGTCTTTGCACACAACCTTTACTCATGTGACCTGGTAATAAGCAACCATAGCAGAAGTTTTCCTTTCTTTGACCTGAAAGCTACTTGATTTGTTTGGTTTGAATTTGAGATTGTCTAGTGCCATTTTGTTATCTTGAATATTGCCAAACAGTGGATAAGAAACAATCTTTGCCTGTTTGTTTACAAACCTGACCAAATCAGAGAATAAGCGTGAGAGCATATAAAGACGGCTGTTTTATGAAAATCTCAGCAATATAATTTTGACGTTGCAAGATGTTGAACAAGATTCCTGTATCAACATGTGAAGGAATGCTCACATCTGTCCTTGGTGGCTGTGATTAAGCAAAATCCTGTTTCCCATCACTGACTATTGGAACTGCATCAGCGTCAGGTGCTAACTCACGAAAAAAAAAAAAAAATTGCCGTACTACTTTATCAGATGTAGCTTTAAGGTTTTCTGCAGTTGTGGCAGCCCTTGCCACTCTACCAGATGCACTAGAAACACTACGAGCTGGTTCATACATGGACACAAGCTGAAGTTTGGCTTCAGCTGCAGCAATAGCAGTTTGGAGCTATAATTTTTCCTTCTTTGCTTTGAGCTCAGCTTCCTCCCTCTCAAGCTCTTGTTTCTGCTTCAAATAATTAGCTCGCGCCAACAGCTCTGCCCTTTCAGTTTAAAAATTCAGCCTAGAAGAAGCTGTAGATGAAACGCCTGAGGCCACTTGACTACTAGATTTTTTACCAAAGAGAGGCAGTTGTGAAGAAGAAATAACCATTGAGGCACTGTCAGTACATTCAACCTCTACATCACATTGCTCTGCCTCTTTGTATTGGAGTTTAACTCTTTCAATCCAGTCATTGACCTTGTCTACAAAGTGCTTAACTGCTTGAGACTTTGGTTCAAACCAGTGTAACTGATCCAAATATGCCTCATCATCTGCCAAAGGTTCTCTGGTTCCATTATTAATGTCTTAAAAATGAAATAAGGGAATGTGCAAACTCACCATTTATGCATTACACAGTGTCAACATTACCAGAGTCATCAAGCAAAGATTACATATCTCTCATTTGTCTTGTTAAATGTCCCAGCTTGGCTTTTATAGTTCCCATTAACTGGTTAAGGCGTTCCTCTTGTGCTTTAACAGTCATCTTCTGCGCTATTTTAGTAGTCGCATTCAATTCCTCTGTTTACATAGTAATGTTCGTGTTCAAAGCGCGCATTGCGTTCCTCACGAAAGCAGATGAGATCGCCCTCTTGCGATGCTGAGTGGAGGCGCAAACATGGCGGGTTCATGACGCAGCAAAGTTCATTAATATCCAAAGTCCAATAATATCCCCAAAACATCCAAAAAGACTGTGGAAGTTCACTAAAGTCCAATATTTACATTCGTAGAGCGCGTAATCCAAATGCCATCGTAGAATCTCAGCCACAATAGTTTGTTATTGTCCAGAAACAAATGAGTTCTTACTCGTCACAGAAGTCAAATGCAAGTTTAATCAAACATACAAAAATATACAAAATTTGTGTTGGATCCTGTATCCTATGATATTAAACCTTTATCTTGTGTTACCTGAATCGTTTGAACACAAGTTTTGGGCAAACCAGTTCAAGTTCAATCTTCCGTCACAAAAAGTGTGCGTAACCATTAAAGAAACAGAACAGATATTATACTTTAAAAAAAACATAGGAAATTATACTGAAAAATATAAATACAGGAAATGTCATAATTGCCTCTCAAAGAAAGTTACAAACAAAGTAACAAACATTATAATTTCAGTTTTTACCTGCTAAATCCACTCTAAGCAAACAATAATAATTTACACAATATTGACATATAAAATTGGCTCTTCATTTACATTTATCCTCCTTGAACTCATTCTAACAACTTAATGTTTTAATATGTATATTTCAGACTAGATGGAGGTGAAAGAGCAAAGACAAGAACTGAAGTTAAAGGTGATGATGCTGTAGTTTGTTTCGGCCTCTTGACACCAATAAAATGAGCTTAATGTGTCAATTTACAGAAGATCTCAGACATCACCATAATGAATGAGCTGAAAACATGGAACTTTTGGAGAAAAAGAGGTTTTCAGCAGCAGTTAAACATGATGGCTCTGTACTTTTTAAATGCAGATTGGATAAAAACACAGTGATCACAGTTCACACCTGCACTGAAGCTCCTCCCACAACAATTCACCAATAAATACTGGGAATATTCCCATCATCCTACAAGAGAAGGACAAACTCCAGGAGTAGCAGCTGAAATCTGTGTGACTGTTAAAGATGGAGTTTATTAAAGAGGAGATTGAAGACATGAGGGATCCAGAACCATCCAGAATAAAACATGAAGATACTGAGGAACAAATAGGTTGGTGTCCATTCTTGATTCTTCATTGTTGACTGCTTTGGTAGATGTGAATTAATAAGCAGTATATGGATGATAAATGATAGAGAAATACATCCAAATGATCATAACCTTGTATATAGCAGTTGTCAAACATATTTTTAATTTATTAACAAGTGAATGACGGAACAAAAAGTGAAAGATCTGATCTCTGTTGCTTTTTGCTATTAAATAAGGGTTCACTTGAACTGATTCTAACTGTATTTCTGTGTATTTTAGACCAGGTGAGAGTGAAAGAGCAAAGACAAGAACTGAATGAAGAGGAGGAACATCGTAACTTTACAATTCAAAGAACAAAAGCCAAAAAGCTGCACACCTGCACTCAGTGTGGAAAGAGTTTCACACAGAAAGGAAACCTTAACCAACACACGAGAATTCACACTGGAGAGAAACCGTATACATGCACTCAGTGTGAGAAGAGTTTTACTCATTCATCAAATCTCAGTCATCATCTGCTCAGTCACTCTGGAGAAAAAACATTTAACTGTGATCAGTGTGGTAAAGATTTTATTTCATCATCAAAACTAAAACAACACCTGAAAGTTCATTCAGACGTGAAGCCTTATGTGTGTTTTTGTGGAAAGAGTTTCACACAGAAAGGAAACCTTAACCAACACATGAGAATTCACACTGGAGAGAAACCGTATACATGCACTCAGTGTGGAAACAGTTTTTCTCAAGCATCACATCTCAGTCGTCATCTGCGCATTCACTCTGGAGAAAAGCCATTTAACTGTGATCAGTGTGGTAAAGATTTTATTTCTTCATCAGATCTAAAATCACACCTGAAAGTTCATTCAGACGAGAAGCCTTATGTGTGTTCTCTCTGTGGAAAGAGT
This sequence comes from Phoxinus dragarum, assembly GCA_033366665.1. NCBI lineage: Eukaryota > Metazoa > Chordata > Actinopteri > Cypriniformes > Leuciscidae > Phoxinus > Phoxinus dragarum. Next base: position 12,752 of record JARPMJ010004237.1, read on the forward strand.
TTTTCAAGGCTGGACAGTTTTAAACAGCACCAGAAAACACACAATGAAGTGAGAGATTATTTGTGCTTTGACTGTGGGAAGAGCTTTACCAGAGATGATCAACTGAAACGGCACCAAAGAATTCATACTGGAGAAAAACCTTACAAGTGCTCATATTGTGACAAGAGTTTCGCTCGGTCTGGATCTCTGAAAGAACACGAGCGACTTCATACTGGAGAGAAGCCGTATCACTGTACTCAGTGTGGGAAGAGTTTCAGACATTCACAAAGCCTTCACATTCACATGAAAAACTGTTGCAAGTGATTATGGCAATTTTTGATTATAAAATTATACATGCATTCATATATATATATATAATGCTTTTAAACATGTTCCCTTTCAGTTGGTCACTCTCAACGTCACTTCGTTCATAGACATTTGGAAAAGTTTTTGGGGCAGACCTGACCTGTTGAGAAGAGATTGTATTCCTCCCTCCTGGGATGGTGCCGCTCTTCTCTAGTAATGGTCCAATGCGCAAGTGCACTTAGTCCGAAGCCGATGCGTGTCCGAATCCACTTTTGCTAGTTTAACAACGGGAAAAATGGCCGGTGCATGGCCTAAAAGCTGTGTGACAGAATTTGATAGCGGAAAGACGTGTGTGTGTGTGTCAATCACAGGGCTGGGCGATATGGACCAAAAGTCATATCCCAATATTTTTAGGCTGAATATACGATATATATCCTGATACTTTTTCCGCAAAGTGAGATCAAATGTTCAGTCAAAGCCAAATATGGACTTCACTGTATAAATTATACATTGATTCTTATTAAAATGAGTATGAAAGTTCTCAGTCAAGAGCAGTGTGTGATTTCCTCTGTTTTGTTGTTTTATTAACATTAAATGGATAGTTCTCCCCAAATTTTTAATTGTCATCATTTACTCTCTAAAGTTGTTTTAAACCTGAATAAGTTTTTTTCTTCTGTTGAAGTTATTTGGAAGAATGTGGGTAACCAAACAGTTGATGTTCACCAGGGTCGAGCTAGCCTCTGTTTTGTTTGACAATACTTTGAATGTCAATAAGAAGTGACGTCACCCAGCATCGCTTAGAGAACCTTTAATTGATGTTCAACAAATAAAAAACAGATAAAATTCAGATGAACAAATGATAAAGCTTTAGTTGCTAAATATACAATCCCTTTCTTCAAAAGCACTTATTGATTATGATTAAATTTAGATATTTTATTATTCTGGGTATCCCATAGTTTCAATTATTCGTTTATTAAGGGACTACGTGGATCTCACGGACACAGTCTCGCCAGTCTGATCTTGGTCAGGGTTTGCTAACATTTCTTTAGTCGGTTGTCTACTGCTCACTCAAACAAGAAAAGTGTAGTTTATTTACTTGCCAAGTTAGTGATAGACAGAAATCAAAAGATTTTCAGATGACGTGTCCACTGCTTCGTTCATACATTTTTTATTTACCCGTTTATTTAACCAGATAAAACTTTCTGAGATTAAAAACCTCTTTTAAATACCTGGCCAACATGAGCAGCACAACATTATAATAATAAAAAAGTTAAGAAAGAAACTGAGAGGCTACACAATAGTTGTATCTCGACCAAATATTGTCCTATCCTAACAAACCATACATCAATGGAAAGACTATTTATTCAGCTTTCATATGATGTATATATCTCAATTTCAACAAATTGACCCATATGACTGGTTTTGTGGTCCAGGGTCACATATGTGGTGTATATATAGACATTATATAGATGGAGAAAAGTGTCCTGTGCTCTTTCTTTGAGATCCTCTCTCCATGGGGCGTTTTATCTCAGCTTTTGTCTTAAAATCAAGTCTTACACTAGTCTAAATGACAAATCCTGTTTGACATGTACTGTATACAGGCCACCAGGGCACCATACACTGTAAAAAAAAAATTTGACCTCCCCAAGTCAAAATATTCTAGTGACTGTATTATCTAAATTTTCTACAAGTAGCAGGAGAAGCTCCAGATGTAACAACAATGGACTAGTTGCACGTGGCCGCCATTTTGGATTTCTGAACTGCGAGTGTGCGATTAGACACTTCCGGTGCCCGGTGCAGGGAGCCGGAAAAAGCCGAAAATTACCTTTTATAGTGGTTTATAGAATCAATTATATAACTTAAAATACTACCAAGATCCATATTACTATCACACGAGCCAATGGCAATTAAATGCACGGATGCATAGTCAGGTCTGTTGTATAGGACTAGATGTTGATATCCCTCTATAACTGCATACTTGTGGCAACGATGGGACTCCGTGAGATGGTCAAATGAGTGATGGCACCCTTTGGGTTATCAAGTGGGCGCCCTCCTTCTTCAGTGTTTTGCTGATTGGCCCACGACACCTCCAGAGGGTTCAGCAGTGAATCCCAGCGTCCCAGGTTCACTCCCTAGGTGTCATCAACTTACTTGAAGGCCCAGATGGAGTCCCTTCTCTTCATCCACAGCCACTGGCTCCCCTTTTCAGCAACCCTGGAGAGGACTTTGACTGCCTGCCGATGGGCCTTCCCTCGCACTCCCATCTCCCTGAGTAGCCTGGATGTTGAGATGGCTACGAACCCTCTGCAGCCTACTTCCACTGGGCGTATGTTTGCATTCCAGCCTTGTTGTTGTGCATCGGCTGCAAGTTCAGCGTACCTCAGCCTTTTCCGTTCGTAAGCCTACTCCACTGCACCCTCCCAGGGCACGGTGAGCTCGATGATGTAGACAAGCTTGATTGAGGCTGACCACAGAACAAGGTCTGGTCGCAGGTTTGTAACTGCAATCTCAGCTGGGAAGCAGAGTTTCTTGCCCAAGTCTGCCAGCAGCTTCCAATCCCATGCTCTGCCCAGCTGCCCAGTGTCTGGTCTTGTGGTGGTGAGGCTGGCTTGACACTCGCCCTCCCAAACAAAAGGTGTCGGCTGCCACCGGGATGACAGGAGAGGAAGCGCATTAACACTTGTCCGTCGACTTTCTAGCACTGCTGCAAGACTCATTAGCACCTGGTTGTGCCGCCAGGTATAACGGCCTTGGGTGAGGCTGGTCTTGCATCCCACTAAGATGTGCTTCAGTGTTGCTGGACTTGGACATAGAGGGCACGTGGGGTCTTCGGCATACCACTGGCTTAGGTTTGCGGGGGAAGGTAGGACATCGTAGGCAGCCCGGATTGTAAAACTTGCCCTGAATGCCTCCATCTCCCACAACTCTTTCCAGGAGATCTTCCTCTTCTCCACTCCTTTCCATGCCATCCACTGCCCTTGCTTTGCCTGCGCCACAGCTTGGGTGCACCTTCCTGCTTCCTCCTCCCGATGTACCTCCTGGACCACCAGCTTGCGTCTCTGAGATGTAGAGGACTTGCTCCATGCTGGTGTACTGGCCCCAACACCAAGACCACTCCTCCCCTCCTGCACTCGGCCCACGATGTCCTTGTGTCTGAGTGCTGCCTTTGCCTGCTCAGTAGCAGCCAATGGGGTCCACTTCCTCCCGGTGGCTAGGATGGGGGCAGCTTGGGCTACGAATGGATCACTCGAATCCAGCAGCATCATCTCCAGTCTGACTTTGGCACACTTGTACTCCTCTGTCAGACTGGAAATGGGCAGGTGTAACATCCCTTTGCCGTAGAGCCCAATTCTGCTTAGGCACCTGGGAAGGCCAAGCCACTTCCTTATATAGGAGCTGACCAGTCTTTCCAGCTTCTCCACCTTTGAGAGCGGAACATCATAGAGGGTTAGTGGCCACATGAGACTTGGAAGTAGTCCATACTGCATGCACCAGAGCTTCAGCTTGCCAGGAAGCATAGTTCTGTCGATGTTCTCCAGGCCGCTGGCTACCTCCATCCTGAGCTGTTCTACATGCTCTTTGTCTTTGAGGGAGGCATCATACCACCAACCTAGGCTCTTCACTGGCTTCTCGGAAACCGTTGGAATGGGTTCCTCACCAATGTAAAAGCGGTGGTCTGACAGCTTCCCCTTGATGATGGAGATGCTTCTGGACTTGCTCGGCTTGATCTTCATGCGAGCCCGCTCAATGTTTTCCTGGAGCTTTCTTAGTAGCCGCACAGTGCAAACCTTAGTCGTGGTGAGAGTTGTGAGGTCATCCATGTAGGCTCTGAGCGGTGGCAGCCTCAGCCCTGGTCTTATTCGCTGTCCGCCAACTGTCCATCGAGAGGCCCGGATGATGACCTCCATGGCCAGGGTGAAGGCTAGCGGGGAGATGGTGCAGCCGGCCATGATTCCCACTTCCAGGTGTTGCCATGCTGTTGTATACTCTGCTGTTGTCAAGCAGAGTTGGACGTCCTTGAAGTAGGCCTTGATGAGGGTTGTGAGCGCTGCTGGGACCCTGAAGTAGTCAAAGGCTGACCACAAGAGGTTGTGAGGGACTGAGCCAAAGGCGTTCGTGAGATCCAGGAACACCACATGAAGATCTGTTCCCTCCTTTTTGGTGACCTGGATCTGATGCCAGATGACACTAGCGTGTTCTACACACCCGGAGAAACCTGAGATGCCTGCTTTCTGGATTGACGTGTCAATCAGATTGTTCCTTTGCAGGTATCCTGCCAACCTGTGAGCGACCACGCTGAAGAAGATTTTTCCCTCGACGTTTAGGAGGCTGATCTGGCGGAACTGCCCGATCTCTGATGAGTCCTTTTCCTTAGGGATTAGGATCCCTCCGGCTCTCCGCCAGGACGTTGGTATTTCCTTCTTTTGCCACACAACTCTCATCAGTTTCCAGAGGAGTCGCAGAACATCTGGTGCGTTTTTGTAGAGCCTGTATGGAACTTCGTTGGGACCTGGAGATGATGCGGCTCTTGCTCTGCGCACAGTTTGTTCTACCTCACTCCACCTGGGTAGACTGATATCCAGTTCGTGCTCTGGTGGATTGACTGGTGGCATGTCAGGAGGGAGCATAACTTCTTCCTGGTGTCGGTCATCTGTGCAGGAATTTTTCAGATGTTCTTCCAGGTCGGCCTTTGACACTGAGAGACTTCCGCTCTTCTCCTTTGTAAAGAGACTCTTCACAAATTTGAAGGGATCTTTGTAGAAGCGTGATCTTGTTTGCACCTTCCTTCTGCGCTTCCTTAGAAGGTTTTCAGCTCTCCTTAGTGTTGCAAGCCTGCTCTGAATCTCTTCCTGTAGCAGGTTTATACCTTCCTTCTCCTCCTCTGTGGCCTTCCTCCATTGCTTCTTCAGTTGCCTCCTCTCCTTGACTAGGCGGTCTATTTCTATCTGCCTTCTGGATTTGGTGGGGATTAATGGAGTAGCTCGTTTGCCTTCGACCACTCCGAACCGTTCCACCCCATAGGCATAGATAAGATCGCCCATTCTTTCCAACTTCTTCATGGTTGTACCTCTGATCCCTTCCAGTATGTTGCAGAGATCAGTGTTGACCTCCTTCCACAGCGTCTTGTCGCAGGCCTTTGGCCACTTGACTAATGGCCTTCGCCTCTGGATCTTCTTCTCTGCTGTTGGTCGCAATGGGTTGGTTTCAGGTTGCACTCCTGTGCCTTGTTCTTCCTCCTCTGGGACAGGGGTGTTGATGTCCTGCAGACTGTGGTGTGTGTCCTGCTGCTGAACTTCTGTCGACTGACTCAGAAAGTAGCTGTCGATGCGACTTCCCTGTTGACCCTTCCTTAGGCACCCTTTCTTGCCCTGGTGTATTTTCAGGCCTTGGGTGGAAGTAACCTTTGTCCAACCACAAATGCAGTGCTGAAGCTTACGTCCTGCTGTAGCTGTCGGAGCCTCAGGTAAGCTGATCATCAATCTCGTAGTAGATTAATGAATGAAATACAACTGTTCAGAACTGAAGATTGTATTGGACTCATGCTGCATACGCAATGACAATTATGTCAACTGTAAATATACTACGATTAGAGTTGTTAAATAAAATACCCCGTGAACATTCACACGTTTGCCCTGTGATAGGCTACACTTTATCTCCATAAATACTATTTTCTCAATTCTGCGTATATATTTTCACTTACTCGATCAATATTATCATCACATATTTTACATTTACATTTTTAACTGTATGTTACCACAAAAAATTACTATAAGTTTGTGTATATTTTACACACGTAGTAAAATACTGTATGCGCTGCTTATAACCACCAGACAGATAATTATTTATGAAACAGATGCTCTTTACTCATCTCACTTGCACAAAATAAATGCAGTAATAGAAAGCATAGAAACTCACAGGTGAAATAAACAGAAAATGATATGCATTTAAAAATTTGGTCGGGTTGAAGTCATCCCTCCATATCTTCTGTTTCCACTCAGCCCGTACCGCAGCGTCAACGGGGAATGCATGAAAGCTGACTTTGTTGTAACGTGACGAAACGGTACAACGGCACGCAACAATGAAGTGCTGAGGCTGTCACTCTCCGAAAGGCAAGTCGCCTCTCTTGAATCCTAAAAACACTCATTGTGAAAAATGATCTCTCTAGTAATGGAACTCGGTCGCTGTTGTCTCTTGCTCTCGCTGTCTCCCGCTCTCGCTGTCAGATCACCGGAAGTACTGGCCCGCACACTCAGGATTAGATTACAATTCGCTCCGTGCACAAAATGGCGACCGTTGACGTTCGAACAACGGTCGCCATTTTGTGCACGGAGCGAATTGTAATCTAACGTTATCTGACATACTATGGTAAATAAATGTTACTAATACACCGTAGCATCCAGTCAACATTGAGAAGGCCAGAACTGATGGTTAAATGACTTTTATTGCCGTCCGTGTCATCAGCCAACGTAAGAGCTGGGTAAAAACAGATAAACCATGCATTACCATCACATTTCAACCATTACACAGCTAACTTAATTACATTAGTTTCAATCTACTAGCATTACCAAATTATACATTTTACGATAAACATTTAAAGTAGCTCATATATATTTCGTTAACTCTACAAACCTTGTTCCCCAATTGACCGAAGCTAAACCTTGTAGTCTTAACTGTTTTTAACCGTGAACCTTTTCAGACTTTTCTTTTTGTCTTTTTCGCCGTTCTTCAAGCTAATTTCCGTTACGCCGTTACCATACTTCCGGTTTCGATGGTTATCAAGTATAAGCTCGATACCGTAATAATAAAAGATTATAGCGTAGCTATAATCAAAATAGTGCTTAACTACTCTGTTGGCCTTTACATACACACTATGGACTTTGTTAAAGTGGAGAATGAGGACGTCAGTTATCCAGAAACATGCCAAATGAAACATGAAGATCCTGAAGAACAAACAGGTTGGTGTCCATTCTTGATTCTTCATTATTACTGATTAATGAGGGAACCATTTTTTTTACTTGATTTAATTTATAAAAATGAATAGCTCAATAAAATAAATGCCAAAACAGACCAGAATATTGCCTCAGCATGTCCAGATTTTATAAAGTTGTCACGATCAAATTAAGCTGTGTCTAGATGTACATGTATAAAGGAAGACCTGCTGCTCACATTATTGAATAGATTTTGCTTTGTTTGTTGTACAATGGAAAATAAGTTTTCAAATAAATGCATTAAATGGAAACATGTCAAAAAATGTAGGCCTACATGGTCCCTTTTCTAATAAGTAGCCTATATTAAACTAAATAAATAAAAAAATTAAAGCATTTTGTATTCTCTGAGGAGAGTGAACTTTTGCTTTGTGTTCTGCTGTGGAATGCCAAAAAAATAATGATTTGATGTTTCTGATTTAGAGGAAACTAGGCTATCACCATTAGTTTAATCACATGGTGTTTGTTTGTTTTCTTACTGTCTGTGATTTAACACATCACTGGAGATTTATCTTGTGGATTTGCGTTTGTTATTTGGCCTTAATATATTTAAACTATAATACTTTGAAGACTAAACTACAAAAGGGTATTTTGGTCTTTGAGGTTTCGAGTCATTCAGCGCCTCCCGCAGGAAGAATCGTGTTTGTTGTTCAATGCAACACTCGCATGCGCCGTACGGTACATGTTTACTACAGTTCTGAACACGTTTGCGGCAGCAACATGGCAGTGGACAGCGTAAGTATCTTTTGTAAATAAATGCGAAATTCATACATATCCGTTTAATATTTAGTGTTTAGGTATAATTATAGTAATGAGTAATTATTATTACAAGCACATTACGGCCTTCATTTTTACTGCACTACAGTGCCGAGAATATCGTGTCATTTAATGTCTATTAAATACATACATGAAGGATTTACTTCATTGATCAATTTGGTCATCAATGTATGTTCTACTTTTCTAATAAAGTAGATTATAAAATAACATAATTGTTTTAAATCTAATTTTAACATGATTCCTGCTATTCCATGCTATTTTTCGTTAAATAAAACACTGGCATTTTAAATATTTATTTGTCTGCAGATTAAATAAAGATGCTGTCAGTACTGCATTATTTTAGTTTTATACATTTTCATTATATTGTTCTTAGGAGAGCATAAAAGTATTTTATTCATCAGTCTCAATTTGTTGTTGACAAACATGAAGATTGGTTGTTATTTATTATTTCTATATTATGCTGTCATTTTTTTTTTTTTTTTTAACATGACTTGATTACATTTTCTTCAAACTTTGTTTGATATCCAAGGAATCTCAGAATGAGTTATAATGAAGAATAATTTATGTTTATTCTCTTAGGTCTTTATGTTTCAGAGTGATCACAGCCCTTCCAAAACAATTCAGCAATAAATGCTGGGAATATTCTCATCGTCAAGGCTAGAAGTGCATCTAAACAAGCAGGAGAACCTCCAGGTGTGTCTGTGTGCCGTACTATAGTAAAGATGGAGTTTATTAAAGAGGAAATTGAAGACATGAGTGATCCAGAACCATCCAGAATAAAACATGAAGATACTGAGGAACAAATAGGTTGGTTTTGTTTTAATTCTTCACTGTTGACTGCTAATAAACACATTTCTCCCTATCCACCTTATTTTTCAACTCGGAAATAAGCTATTTTCTGTGAATTGACTAGAAGAATAACAAAGTGCATTAAACAGTAAAACTATTTGCGCTAAAAACCAGTTTAAAATTATGACAATATATACAGGTGAAACTGGAGAAATGAGAATATGGTGCAAAAGTTCCTTTATTTCAGTAATTCAACGTAAAAGGTGAAACTAATATATTATATAGACTCATTACATGCAAAGTGAGATATTTCAAGCCTTTATTTGTTATAATTTTGATGATTATGGCTCTCAGCTTATGAAAACCTTTTCACAATATTCTAATTTAAAATTTGGGGTTTTCATAAGCTGTAAGCCATAATCATCAAAATTATAACACATAAAGGCTGTAATATAAGAAACACAAGTTTACAATATCAAGCAGCATAACAAGCTGTTTTGTATAGCTAAATACAAAAAAACATGCCTTTTTTGGCATAAAGGGTTATTTAAAATTGAGTCAAGAACACGAGAGTTCTATATAGAACCCCATTGAACCTTTTTTAAAAACTGTTGAATGCTTGAATTTGATTGGTTGACGAACATTCTAAGGTGTGCAATTAAGTAATGAAGTAGTTCCAGCAGATCTTGACCGCATTACAGCTCCATATCACTTCGCCAAATGACTTCAGTTCCTGCAAAAGGTCTTTACAGCTGATAACAGCAAAATAACCAAAACCTTCAATGACACCGACCGTACAGAAAAATATAGTAAACAATAGGATAAAAACTACCAATGTTTGGAAATATGTACGGACAGGACAGCACATACTCTTTTTTTTTTTTTTTCTGCTCAAATGCACACACATACAGTACGGACACACTCGCACAGAAACGTGTTTTCAGCGCTGCTCTGATCATTTAATTAGTAAAATAGTTTAGCAACTTAAAAGCTACATGACGTCTCTCACTCGCGAGGAATTAACGCCGCTGTTCTTGAAGCTGATAAACTTACAGTTTCACTATTAGTAGAGACGTTGCGGCTGAACACTAGCTGCGTTTACATGGACCCTTATAATCGGATTGAAGGCTCAATCGGATTGAAAAACCTTCATGTAAACACCTTAATTGATCCGATTGAGCTGATCCGATTGAAATTTCGATCGGATTGAAAGGGGTGGTTTATTCCTTTTGTAATCCGATCAAGAGAACATGTAAACACTTAATCGGACTGAAAACCAAATCTGAAAGGAATGTGCAATGACAGCTACCGAGTTTATACAGTACGATTGCGACTCGCATTGTCAATGGTATTGGTGCTCTCACCGATGGGCGTCAGTTTGGTTTGAAATGTGCTGGGGACAGAGACGCATAATTTTTTTCTTTAAACACTTGCATTTTCCTATCAACAGTGGAAACAACTTTAAATACTCGATCTTTTCTGGTTATACAGAAAGGAATAATGCATCAGTCGCAAGTACTTTTATTTGGGTAAACTCACAATAACAAGAAAACGTCGTGCTTTTGTAAAATAAAATAAAACAAACAGGGCGCGCTATAATTATCTCCATGGCGTGAACTGGAGCGCGTCTCAATAATGAACTGAAATACAGTGTAGAGCCTCAAAAATATGATGAATATTTCTATATAAAGCTCGAAATGTCAACTTTTAAACTAAAAAATTTGAATAGAAAGCAAATACCGGCTGATTAGGCTGTAATCCATATGAAAGGTGCATTTCTCTCTAAAGGCGCATCCACTTTACAGCGGAGATGTAGTAGATATGTTTGGAGCCGACACTGATTTAGAAATATATATTTTATTAATTAACAATAAAAATGCCTCATTATTTTTTCAGACATATTATCATTAGTCTGCTTTTGCCGGTGCTTTGCGGCAAGATTTATGCATGTGCTTGAGCGCGGAATAGCCTAGGCTATATTCCTCCATGCACTCAGTATTTAAGCAGAAATTAATATAAACGTGAGAAAAAATAAAACGAGCTCCACAGAACATAAAATATTCATTTTATTTTATTTTTCGTGTTCGCATTTATGAGGAAAAAACTGTTACGGACGTGACTGTTCTCGGTTACGGACGTGACCGCTCTGAAATCGGCACTAAAAGATGCTTTAAAACATTCACAGACCTCAATCAGAAAGCACAAAGCCTTTCTTTAAAGTGAATTTCGTTTTGTATTAATTGTATCTTCATTTTAATCAATGTTTCATCAACCAATTGCCTGGATTTAATAAATAATAAGTAAAGCAAATATATCTATCGCGCTCGTCGTCTCCTAATTAGCAGCTGAAGTACGTAAATGTTATATCTGATTTAAAAAAAAAAAAAAAAAAAGCAATGGTAAGAGGGTGGCTGTTATGCGCATCGTGGAACGGCGGCGGGAATCGTCTAGTGGACTGATTGTGCGTAACTGCGCATGTCTAAAACGATCAAATCAGATGTAAAGCTTGTGACATGTAAACGCGCACATCAACCCGATTACTTTATTTGTCGTCCATGTAAACACCTTGTTCGGATTCTTTAATCGGATTGATTTCATTCGGATTGAGCCATGTAAACGCAGCTACTGACTCACACACACTTAATCTCTCTCTCTCTAATAACAGCATTAATAACTGCATCGGTCTGCTGTCAGTGGCTCAAGCCTCCGTTGCGAGCTCTAAAATTACATTTTGGAGGCGTGAGATGAGTTAGAAATTAAATCCACATACAAGAGCATTTTAAGGTCAAAAACCCGACAAACGTCTTGAAATACAACATCTGAAGTCTAGGGGTGGGTATTGGCAAGGACTTCACGATACGATACGCATCACGATACGATAAATATTGCGATATTCCACACAGTTAACTAAAAATGTAAAACCAAAATAAAATACAAGTTACGGTGTGACTGCCATCTGAGTAGTCTTACATCAGATCACATTGATAAATCAGCAGAAGAATTGAGTCAAAACAATATAATACAAAATTTCCTTTCCAATTTATTTTTAGCTGCCATAACAAAATAGACTTGAACTTTTAACAATGGACACATTAAAAACGTTAAAATAAAGTGCATTAGATATTTAAAACTAAATTAAAGTGTAGTGCACAGTTAAGTTAACTCAATGAGGTTATGTGGGACTGAGCTTGAATAAAAAAAAGAATAAAAAAGAAAGTGTTTTTTTTTACATCGATTTTTTTGAGCTGGAAATCAATGTTGTATATCATGAATATAAAAATCGCGATATATTGCTGTATCGATTTTTTTTAGCACACCCCTACTGAAGTCTTGAAAAATGGAAACATTGAGAAAATTAAAGTTGTGCATTTATGTTCACGATTGTGCTGCATTCACTCACAAAAATACATGTTTTATATATTTACGGTAGGAAATTTACGGAATATCTTCATGGTACATGATCTTTACTTAAAAGCATAAAAGAAAAATGGATAATTTTGACCTATGTAATGTATTGTTGGCCACGAATATACCCGTGCGACTCGTGACTGGTTCTGTGGTCCAGACTCACATATTTGACGTCTGTTGCTTTATGCTATTAACTTTTTTTTCCCTTTTGTTTCTCTTTTGATTTGATTTTAATGATTTAAAATGAACATTTTTAGACCTGGACGAAGAGAATGAAAAAAATCAACTGAATGATGTGGAGAAGATACAAAATACACATTTTGGAAAAATGTGGTCAAAGATTGAACAGAATTGCGTTCAGGACAGAACCGAAGCCAAAGCCTCCATCACCTGCCCTCAATGTGGAAAGAGTTTCACTCGAAAAGGGACTCTTATTACTCACATCAGGATTCACACCGGAGAGCGCCCGTACACATGCCATCAATGTGGAAAGAGCTTCACATACAATAACAACCTCAAGGACCACTTAAGTGTTCACACTTCAGCGAAACCGTACATCTGTCCTCAGTGTGGAAAGAGATTCAAACACAGCAATAACCTGAGGGATCACCACGCAAGACTTCACGTCGGAGAGAGACCTTTCACTTGCCCGCAATGCGGCAGGAGTTTCATACAAAAAGCAGATTTAAGACGGCACATACGAATTCACACAGGAGAAAAGCCATACACATGCCACGAGTGTGGAAAGAGTTTCACTCAGCCACACCAACGCAACAATCACCTGCGCTCTCACACGACCACAGTTATAAAACACCTGAACACTCAGAAGGAGAAGCCTCACTTGTGCTCTCTCTGCGGGAAGAGTTTTTCACGGCTGAGCCATTTAAACGAGCACCAGAAAACACACACCGGCGTGAGGGATCATGTGTGTTTGGAGTGTGGGAAGAGCTTCGTTAGAGTCGGACACTTGAACGCACACTTGAGGATTCACTCCGGGGAAAAACCTTACAAGTGCTCCCACTGTGAGAAGAGTTTCAGCAGAGCGGGATGCCGGAGAGCACACGAGCGAGTTCACACGGGAGAGAAGCCGTATCACTGCACTCGGTGTGAGAAGAGGTTCAGCCGATCCGGGAGTTTGGTTACTCATAAAAAACGTTGTCCGAAGTTGTCACCGTGAGCAGAACCCGTATTCAGAACCAACTTCTAGTCAAACGTTCGATTCGGAAAAGCCAAATGTGGAGTCAAGGTGTCGAGTTGTTTGTCAAGGGTGATGTAATCTTATTAAAGGAACACGCCGAAAAATAATATAATATTTTAGGGCTGCAACTAACGATTCTTTTAATAATCGATTAATCTGTCGATTTTTTTTTCTCGATTAATCGGATAAAAAATAAAAAAAGCATTCATTTCCAACCCTTTATTCAAAAACAGAACTGACAGTGCAAATTCACAGTGCAAAAAAATCTTCAGAAAGTGCATAAACAGGCTCGGCTCCTTGAACATCCCTGAGCTGTTAAAAGTAATAAAAAAAAATGTATTGACTAACACAAAAAACATACACATGTGCTTTACATCTGCCAAATATATTGGACTTTTTTTTTAAATAAAGTGCACAAAAAGATGTATATTTTTGTTTAAGGGACCTGAGCTGTCAGAACAATAAATAATTTTTTTAAAATAAAGAAAAATACAAATCAGAAAACTTCAGAACTGGTTCTCCACACACTCACAGACGCACACACTCACAGACTCGGTCTCTCTCGCGCGCAGACACACTCGCGCGCAAACACACTCTATATCGCGCTCTCGGACACACTCGGTCTCTCTTGCGCGTGCAGACACACTCGCGCGCAAACACACTCTATATCGCGCGCTCTCGGACACACTCGGTCTCTCTTGCGCGTGCAGACACACTCGCGCGCAAACACACGTGTCTCAAGCGCAGTGTCGCTCGCGGAGTTCGCTTCGCTTTTGTCCAGTCCGGCGCCTCATAGCTCTGCGCTTTTTTTGTGTGTTTTTTTTTTACATCTCCATGTCACGCGACACAACGAATCGATAATTAAATTCATTGCCAACTATTTTGATTATCGATTTTTATCGATTCGTTGTTGCAGCCCTATAATATTTATAAGTAATAACTTTTAATAATAACATTTAAAAATAACTTTTTGGGCCTTTAGCTTATTCCCCGTATCCCCCAGAGTTAGATGAGTCCATACATACCCTTTTCATCTCTGTGCGTGCCGTAACTCTGTCTGACGCACCCACCGCTAGCCTAGCTTAGCACAAAGACTGGAGGTAAATGGCTCCAGTTAGCATACTGCTCCCAATAAGTGGCAAAATAACGCCAACATTTTCCTATTTACATATCTACGTATCTTCTAACCGTATACATACTGGGAACTATATTCTCAGAAGGCGAAGCACTGCTACTTGGGCGGAGTGATTAGCGCAACACTCTCGTCTCCTTACCGCAGGCTTCTCACGCGCTGCGAGCAAATCACTCCGCAGAAGTAGCAGTGCTCCGCCTTCTGAGAATATAGTTCCCAGTATGTATACGGTTAGAAGATGGCTGTGTGTCACGTGACCTTGTTATTTGTACACGCTGTGACTATATAAATCACAACATGTAAATAGGAAAATGTTGGCATTATTTTGTCACTTATTGGGAGCAGTATGCTAGCTGGAGCCATTTACCTCCAGTCTTTGTGCTAAGCTAGGATAGCAGTGGGTGCCAGTGATGCGCGGGTCAATGTATAAACAACCTGCACCCGACCGACGTTTTCAACTAACCCGCCCGCAACTCGGACCGCAAAAACAAAGAACGAAAATATTGTACCCGACCCGCTTCCTGACCCGCGTTTTTTCAAAAGTAGCTATAGTAAATGCTCATCGCGTCATGGGCCATAGACGGAGGAACTAGGGGTGCGCATTTTTCTAAATGCTGTATGATATAGCCTAGTGTTTTGTAATAAAGGCTTGATTTATTCATTTATTTCGTTTCATTTTCTTAACAATTAAGATGCTGCATGTGTTTATCCAGTCTAATCGAAGTGTGCGTCTCTCCCCGGACTTTCCCAACAAAAACCCCGCCCCCTCTCAGAAAATACATAAAACTGACATTACTGAGCTATATGCGTTTAAAAGTAGCCTATTAAAATGGCACAATGGCATTGCTCAGTTCAACGTGTTGGGAAATCGGGCATTTTGTCCCGCGTCAGCTTTTATTCAAAAGTTAATAACGAGCTCAACATTCAGGTAAATAAGGATTTCCCACTGTCATCTCTGCAGACTGAGCTCGTGCGTCATCCTCGCGCATTCAGCCAATAAAAGTGTAGACCTATGTATTTCATAGAACATTATTGTGTCTAGTAGCTACTATATAAATTACAAAGGTTTAATTGGCATCTTTATTTCAAACGACCCGACCGACCGCGACCCGAATATCATAAAAAATATTTTTGGATGACTCGTAACCGCTCATTTTGGATCAACCCGCGCATCACTGGTGGGTGCGTCAGACAGAGTTACGGCACGCACGGAGATGAGAAGGGTATGTGTGGACTTATCTAACTCTGGGGTATACGGTGAATAAGCTAAAGTCCCAAAAAGTCGGCGTGTTCCTTTAAAGGTTTGGTTCACACAAAAATGTAAATTTTGTTATCACTTCGTTTCTGTTCCCTTGTGAAAACGCTTGTGAGTAAATTATGACAGAATTTCATTTTTGTGTGAAATATTCCTTTAATGCAGAGATCTTATGTGTTGCTAGTTTGATTTTCTTTCTTTAAGGGATGTAATAATAACAATAATAGTAATATGAAAGGAGCTATTTATAACTGCTCTTTTCCATATTATAAAAGTGCATGGTGACCAAGTTTTTTTATTGGCAAGACAAACAGATATATTTGTTGGGCTTGGGAATGACATTTTATGTGTTATTCATACATTCTTTCCCATATTTATGTTTTTGTTTTTACATTTATTGGTTTCAGTTTCTTCAATGATATATAAGGAGGGTCTCATAATGAGTTGTAATAAAGACAAAACAGAAACATTTAGTTTGTTGTGGGATTTGTTTTTCTTTTGTGCTTATCATTGATTTAATGTTCATTGGTTTTTCTCAATCAAAATAAAAGTTGTATATTTGCATTGAAGCGATTTTGGCATCTTAATTTGTATAAATGTGCAAATAGACATATATATATATATATATAAATACATTATGTAAACAAGAACTTTCAAGTTAGATGCGATTAAATATATTCATACATTATATGTCAGTAGATAAATACAAATTGTTGTTTTTTTGTGATATTTTTGATATTTTGCTTTTACGTACAATTTTATTATTAGATGTCTTTATAATAAGGGAATTTGACCGGGACACTTTTTGCCATTGAGATGACTGAAAAGTGTCTCAATCAACCTGAATCTATGCACCATACTTATATCTAGACAAAAGTGGTCTAAATGTGTTTGTTTGTCATTATATAAGACTGATGGATAGATGCCTTGTTTTTTAAAATTATGATTTATTTAGCTGAGTGCAATGTGCAGCTCCGATAACAATCCTTGTAATAAATACATGTTGTCACTTCTTCTTGAGTCTCTCCATCATTGTCTGACTCCGGTTTGAATATAAAAGGCTAAAAGTTTTTGAAATGTTCAGTGTTTGTGTGTGTGTGTGTGTGCGTGTGTGTGTGTGTGTGAGGTAAAAGGACACGAGCTGTTGAAGCTCCGCCCCCTGTGCCGGGAGCAGCAGCTCGTTTGCATTTAAAGGGACAGACACAAAACGGTGTGTTTTTGCTCACCCTCAAAAAGTGACGATTTTAACATGATATATAAAAATATCTGTGGGGTATTTTGAGATAAAACTTCACACACACACTCTGGGGACTTATTTTACATCTTGTGGAAATGGCGTTATACCACCCCCTTTGAATTAGTTCAGTTTTTATTTTTTTTCACAGTTTGCCATGTCAAAATGTCTAATAGCCAGTTATATTATTATACAGTCATATTAGTGATCACACCAACGAACGATACCGCTGTTTATTCTAATCGAAAGTTTTGACCACTACTGCTCAATTAAATGCTTGAGCTCATTAAAGCATAATTGATTGTGATTGGCTGTCAATTTTTTTATCGTTCATCAGCAGGAAAAAAATAATTCTCCAACTGATTCCAGTATAGTTTCCGCTGTTACATTTGTTGTTCTTTTATATTTAGAATGATTTTTTAAACTATATCAATGTCGTCCTTAAACAGGCCTTTAGTTTGTTCTCTGAATTGATAAAGCAGGTCAATCAATACACTTAAAACACACTCAATTTTGCATGATTTTCCATCTTTAATTCTCATGTACAGTCAGCATTTTTTTACACAACACATTAGCTGCCAAATAGCCTGTTAACTATCATAGTCCCACAACTTTTATTACCGCCCCCATTTTAGAAATCATCAGAAAGCTTAAACACTCAAAATTCATCCTGTGAAAACCATTTTAAAATTGAACATGAAGTATTTTAAAACCTACATTTTTGTGATATCAATGTCAAATTTGGAACACAACTTGGTGAGACATTTAATTTTTTAAATAAAATAAATAGGTAACACTTTACAATAATGTTTCATTTGTTACCATTAGTGCATGTATTAACTAACATCATGAGAAATACAGTATTTATTATAAATACAGCTTTTGATTTTAATAATGTATAAGTAAATGTTAAATTAACATTAACAAAGATTAACAAATGCTGTTCATTATTAGTTCATGTTAACTAATAAATGAATGTTAAAAATGTGCAAATGTGTTACCAATATTTAGTTCAGTACATTTGCTTCCCAGTAATATTAACCATCTGTAACTTTCATTTTTTGTCATCTTTCCAATAATCTGCTGAGTGTCGTCTTTCTTAGGGAGACCAACCATAGGTCTGTATTTCAACACATTCATAAATAACAATGATTTAAGGTCAGATCTATGCTCAAAAAAGGCAGTTAACAGGTCAAATAATTAATGGCATTGATGAAACAAGCACAACCCAGCCTACAAACTTTTTCAAAACATTGAAAAAGTTTGAAACTCTAGATGGTGCAGGCTTATAGGTCTTTTGGTCTCATTTGTAGTGATCACATCATTCTCTACATCTGATCTGATTTGTTGTTGTTGCATCAGTGGCAATGAGCTGCGGTTCAACATTCAAACAAATACCGGTAGTGTTGCTGTTAGCAGTGCAGCGCTTTTAGAAACCCTCCCTCTTCCCCAGCTCCACCTGTATAGATCTGCTATGAGGGTTCAATCATATATGTGACTCTGGACCACACAACCAGTCATCAACATGGGTCGATTTATACATATACAGATTTATACATCACATGAAAGCTGAATAAATAAGCTTCCCGTTGATGTGTGGTTTGTTAGGATAGGACAATATTTGGTCGAGATACAACTATTGAAAATCTGGAATCTGAGGAGCAAAAAAATGTAAACATTGAGAAAATCTCCTTTAAAGTTGTGCATTTATGTTCACGATTGTGCTGCATTCACTCACAAAAATACATGTTTTATATATTTACGGTAGGAAAATTACAAAATATCTTAATGGAACATGATCTTAATATCCTAATGATTTTTGGCATAAAAGAAAAATGGATAATTTTGACCCATACAATGTATAGTTGCTATTGCCACAGATATACCCGTGCGGCTCCAGACTGGGTTTTGTGATCCAGGGTCACATATGTTACATGTGTCTTACAATGCTCACAGCAATGTCTGTGAATGTATTGGCAGTGGAAAGTCTCAGCACTTGTTCTGCAGCAGCAGCGTAGCAGATCTATTCCACCAAAACCAAATACATTAAAGGAACACTCCACTTTTTTTTTTGGGAAATAGGCTCATTTTCCAACTCCCCTAGAGTCAAAAAGTTGAGTTTTACCGTTTTCGAATCCATTCAGCCGGGTCTGGCGGTACCACTTTTAGCATAGCTTAGCATAGATGATTGAATCTGATTAGACCGTTAGCATCTCTCTCAAAAAAATGACCAAAGAGTTTCGATATTTTTCCTATTTAAAACTTGACCCTTCTGTAGTTACATCGTGTATTAAGACCGACAGAAAATGAAAAGTTGCGATTTTCTAGGCCAATATGACTAGGAACTATACTCTCATTCCTGCGTAATAATCAAGAAACTGCAGCCGTACAGCAGCGCAATGATATTACACACTTAGTGCCGGTCACGTTGGAAGTTACCGAGCTGGGGACTATTTTCAGGCGCTGTGTAATATGATTGCGTTGCTGGTACGGCAGCAGTTCCTTGATTATTACGCAGGAATGAGAGTATAGTTCCTAGTCATATCGGCCTAGAAAATCACAACTTTTCATTTTCTGTCGGTCTTAATACACGATGTAACTACAGAAGTCAAGTTTTAAATAGGAAAAATATCGAAACTCTTTTGTCATTTTTTTGAGAGAGATGCTAACGGTCTAAACAGATTCAATGATCTATGCTAAGCTATGCTAAAAGTGCTACCGCCAGACCCGGAGATCTGCTGAATGGATTCGAAAACGGTAAAACTACATTTTTTAACTCTAGGGGAGCTGGAAAATGAGCCCATTTCCAAAAAAAAGTGTAGTGTTTCTTTAACATTGCCATATCCATAACCATACCAATCTCTTTTACACTGCTTGGGCGAAACATATTCAGTTCATCCACACGTAATGCACTTGGACATGAAAATACCTTCTCACTGTGATGATTTCTTGCAATGCTTTTTACTATGAGTGATAAGATTTGTCAATTGAGAGAAGCTCCTCCCACAGTTTGGGCAGTGGTACGGCTTCTCTCCAGTATGGACTCGCTCGTGGACTTTCAGCGAGCCAGACTGAGTGAATCTCTTGTCGCAGTGTGAGCACTTGTAAGGCCTTTCCCCCGTATGAATCCTCTGGTGCTCCTTCAGTCGTTTAGCCGTGGTAAAAGTCTTGCCGCACTCGAAGCACACATGATCTCTCTCACCCGTATGTCTTTTCTGGTGCTCTTTAAAATTGCCCGGCCATATAAAACTCTTCCCGCACAACGAGCACACGTACGGCCTCTCGTTTGTGTGGACCTTCAGGTGGTTTTTCAGGATGGATGATGAAGTAAAACCCTCACCACAATGAACGCAGTTGAACGGCTTCAACCCAGAATGAGAGTGCAGATGATTACTGAGGCTGTGCGCCCACTTGAACGTCTTCCCGCAGTGATGGCACTTGAACGGTTTCTCTCCGGTGTGCGCCCTAATGTGATCCCGAAGGCCTTTTTTGCACGTTAAGCCCTTTCCGCATTGAGGGCAGATGAACAGCTTCTCCCTGGAGTGGGTCCTTACGTGAACCTTGAGGTTTTTTTTAAAGGAAAAACTCTTTTCACATTGTTGGCACACGTACGGTTTCTCTCCGGTGTGAGTTCGCATGTGATACTTCAGGCTCTGCTTACGCGTGAAGCTTTTCCCGCAGTGGTGGCAGCTGAAAGGTTTCTCTCCCGTGTGAATCCTTAAATGGTCCTTGAGGCTGTCTCTCCGTGTGAAGCTCTTTCTGCACTGAGGGCACGTGAACGAGTTTTTGGCTTCGGTTCTTTGAGTTTTGTTCTTCTCTGTCTTTAACAAACATGTTTCTCCGGCTATTAAAGATTCCTGATGTGGATGTTTCTCCTCCACCTCATTCAGTTCTTCACTTTCTTCTTTTATGTCTACAATTAACACAAAAAAAAAACCATAATACATACCAAATCAGTTCAATAAACAAATGTATCATGTATGTGATGTGCTCAAATTTAGCCTTGTTTCCACCGCGGGAACTTTCCCCAGGAACTAGGAACTTTGGGCTGGTACTCTGTGTGTTTACACCGCAGGAATCAGGGTCTAAATGAAGTTCCGGGTAAATATTTCCCCCTCCGAAAGTCCCTGCTTGCGAGGTGGTACTTTTTCAAAGTTCAGGAACTTTCGGGGGCGGGACTTGTGCGCTGAACATGCTGATTGGTTGTGTTCACGCCGCATTTTGATTGGATGACTCGACACAGCATTCTATTTTAACCGGCATTTTTTTTTTAAATCTATTGCGGTTCGTGGCTTCATGCAGTAAGAGTCGTCTGTCTGCAAATATGGAATTTAATAAATAAAAAAAACACACAGCTGGACCGACGACGAGGTTCAGGCTTTATTAAGCATATTTGTGTAACAGGAAATTTTCTGCGCGTTCGTCCCAGCCGTCTCACGGTCGTCTAATCGTCTAATTTTATAGCATTACGAGCTTTCTGATCATGCTTTAGTATCAGTGCTCATCTCTTTTCTGCCGTTTTGTTAATTACCTCGTTAGTAAACCAATACATCACAACAAACAACTGCAGCACAGTTTGAATCTCCTTCATACTTATTATAAATGTGGCGCTCAAAACTGATTACTGTCCGTCGCAGACTGGGAGGAGCCGTCGCGCGCAGTTTATAATCTTCCCGGTACTTTAGACCGCGGTTTAAACGCAGAAAGCAGCCGGTCTGGGGCAAAAAAAGTTCCTGGGAAAAAAGTTCCTGGGACAAATTGTTCCGGGTAATTTCGGTGGAAACGCGGCTTTTAGATTGTCATTCTCATTCAACACCATCTAATCAAGGTTAAAATAATTAAAATATTTTTTATGTAATTTTTTTCCGAACAAAGAATGTTCTCAGAACTTTAAGTCAAGTCATCTTCATTTATATAGCGCTTTAAACAATGTAGATTGTTTCAAAGCTGCTTTACAGTGATAAACATGTTTTGGCTTTATAGCGGTTCTTGAATAATGTTATTTTTCAGCTAAAGTTAGTTTTGATTGATTCACTTCCATCGAAAGGATAATTAGTTATTAAATTAGGGGCCGCTAAGACGACACCGTTCTCTCTACACAGACTTTAAACGCAAACCTGTGAGAAACGCTGATGGCGCTCACGTGCGCATCAAGAATGAATTCAATAGTTATGCGCATTTGAATATATGTAATTCCATACAAACCAAGCCTTAACAAACTACTTGTCTGGCCTTAAACATTTTTAGACAGAATTGTATCACTTCGGGGTAGATATGCGAAACCGAAATTATCCCGACAACGCTTTATTTACTTTAGCTAATGTTCAGACAAGGTTCTCTCAAAGTTGTGTACAAACGTTCTTCCATTAATGGTAATATAACATTTGTTCAGAGTTATTTAGGTCTCTTTGCACGTTTTGACGCAAACGGCACTAAGTTTTAACTCCTGGCGGATCTAAAACTCGAACCCTAAACCTTTGGGTCACAAGTCCGATTATCTAACCATTAGGCCACAACTTATAATCAGCACTGTAAACCCTAACGCTCAAAATAATTAATTGGTTTGAGTAGGACAAACTTAAATTAAACTAATTAGTTCAGTCAAATGAACTTTTATGAGTATTTAGCACTTTCTTTTTCTTTCAAGGTCAGAGAACTGATATATTTTAAGTAAACTGAACTGCTTCATTATTTTGAGTGTTATGAAATTATTTCTTTTAATTTAGACAAACTTAAGTTTCACTGAAACTGAGCTGGGATGTCTATTTCCCAGCATGCTTTGCCGATGGCACTCGAAAGGGAGAGTAAATGCTAAAATTAAGTGTAATATAATGTTTTTGTTTGTGTGCAATATTAATGTTAAGTGGGAGATTTAGTAGTGATTAATGTTTTGTTATGCTAATTTAGAATAATTTCTGTTAATGTTGGTTTTAGGATATTACCATCATGGTGACGGTGCATGCGCTTGATTTGAGAGCAAATAATATCTTTATTTTGTTACATTCATACAGCAAGTGCTTCTGTATAACATATTATTGCTAATATGTTAACAAATTAATATGTTAGCAGATTAGCTTGTTAAAGCTAGTTAAGTTTATACAAATAACAGTGTTCACATTGAGATTATATGATAGTTTTAAGTTAATTGTATGAATTAGAGTACTCAAACATTTCAAGTTAAGTACAATTAAAATGTATTAAGTACAAAATACCAAATTCTGAACTGAAGCTTTGATACCTTAATGTTTCTCAACAGTCAACAATGAAGAATCAAGAATGGACACCAACCTATTTGTTCCTCAGTATCTTCATGTTTTATTCTGGATGGTTTCTGGATCCCTCATGTCTTCAATCTCCTCTTCGACAAACTCTGTCTTTACTATAGCATACATAGCACATATATTTCACTTGCTACTGTTTGTTCCTCTCTTGTAGGATCACAGTTGATATATGATCTTGTGTCTGCCAAAGTCAAAATATAATACAAGTTAATACACGTGTATATCTTATTTTACCATTTTATTTCACAGTTATTGTATTCTTCTCTTACTTTCATTATTTATCTTTGCATTTAAGAGCATACTTTGTCTCAAATCCAAATAATATATGATGTATATATTATAATACGCTATCGTATTCAAAATCCCAGTGATACTATTGCTAGTCATAATTTATACTGATGATGATTATATTCCAGTGGGATTTTTACCTACATAAATCATAATAATAAATGCATGAATTAATCTCATGACATTAACCCCAAATGGCTTAATTTGCTGATACTGACAAATGTTACAGTAAGAGCTCAGATGTTGTATGAAAACAGATACAATACACACTGATAACTGTTTTAAAGTGTTTATTTGTTTTACCTTTTGTAGTATTTGTTCTCTCTCTCGTCCCGATTTTCTGCATTTAATGCCTTTTGCGATTTAAACTCGATTATCACACGATATCATAATGCTAATGCTCTCCACTGTCGTAAACACCTCACGTTACCGTACTACGCCTGTTTATTATTATTATTATCAATGCGTTTTAACAATGCATGGAATATTTGTTCGTATCTCACATAGTTCGAAAACATTGTTTTTAAATATTATAATATGGTTGAAAATGTCTAAAAACGTCCTTAAATTTGAACGCATCTTAGGGGTTTGAGAATTCAGCGGCAGCGCCCCTGGAGGGGAACAAGCGAGTAGCATCTGTCGCATTACGGTAGATCTTTACGACAGTAGAGTTAGCGTTTTGCGGCAGCATCATGGCAGCGTTCGGTGTGAGTTTTGAGAGCTCAAGCAGCATTAAATCTAGAAAAGAGTCCAAAAGAGAAGAACGAGAGCACGTTTTACAACAGGTACAACAAATACACACTTCAAACTAACATCTAATAACTGATTCAGTCGGATTAAGACTTGAAGACTTGGAAGCGATTGTTGTTTAACAGATCTGTTTACATTCATCTCTCAATCATCATTCATATTTTCATCAATATAACGTTACGAGTTTTTTCAGTACTGTCATTTTTGTTTTGTTTTGTGTCCAGATGTCTTATAGCTGGTTTCATAAATGATCCTTCAACATCTTAGCTGATTTATGTATCATGTTTTGCGATATTTGTCAATATTTTGCTGCATTAATTACGAACATCGACATTTATTACGAACATCGATGTGCCGTGAGCTTCTTTATTTATTTATTTATTTATAAAGCACAATTTATTACAACAACAGTTGTCCAAAGTGCTGTACAAAGAACTTAAATATAATATTAATGATACATAGAACAAATAATACAACAATAGCATACATAAAAATAAAATAAAAACACACACATTCGTATGATTGTAATAGATTTAATTTAGTTAGCACACTTAGTAATTTCAGATTTAACATTAAAGCAAGTGGCATTAATAAAAAAATAAAAAAAGATGGCCAAGCCCACAAAATAATTCATAATGACCAAATAGTATTGTCTTTATACAAATAGTCAGTATAATGATCAATAGTATTGATAACTAGTGTTATCAAAAGTTAATGTTGTGTAAACTTGAGAAGAACTGAAGTCATACATCATCAAATACACATCGACTTAATACACTATAAAACACCACTGTGAAGTTTTGATATAATTTAATCATACCAAATTAAATATTCTCAGAATTGAAAAGAAATCAGTATGTTTCACACAATATTCAAAACATAATCAATAATAGAATATTTTTTACTTCCATTGACAAAGATGTCAGTATATTTTTTTAGAATAGGGACATAACTGTTAATTGGCCAAGCAGTCACAATCATCACCATCTCAAAATAGCATGATAATGTCTGATTAAAGGCTCCACACACACACACTACAAGATAATGAGCCTATTTTGAACCCAATTCTTCCCTTCTGACAATCCTAGGTAGAGTCCCGATTATCTTGTAGTGTGTGTGTGTGTGTGGGTGATTCACCAGATTTTCTGTGTTAAGAGTGATTGAATCTGGTCAGAAGCACGTCAGGGCCACACCGATCTCATAAATATCCAATATGTTGCATACGTAGTTATGAGATCAGTCGAGTTGGGGGGGAAACCCGAGGACGTTCTTCTTGCCCATCATCCGCCATGTTTGTTTTTCTCAAAAGTCAAGTTTGACTGTGAAAGATCCTGCGAGATTTCCCGTGTTCACAGTCGTGACTATATTCAGTAGTAGGTGATGTGTTCCTATAGTGTGTGTCCACACACTATAATAATAATAAACTTTATTTTATAAAGCGCCTTTAAAAGCAACTTCTCCAAGCGCTGTACACAAAATAAGCAATACAAAGCTCAAATAATAAAAGTAACATCAGTAATGCTAATTTAAATAATTCCTTTAAAAATGTCGTAGCTCTGAGCTTCCCTAAGATCAATTCAAAAGGACAGGAACATATGAAGAAAATGAAATTCAGATCAATAATAAGGAGCCAAGCCATGCAATGCTTTATATGTCAGCATCATAATTTTAAAATCAACTCTGAATCGGACTGGGAGCCAGTGTAAGGACTCCAAAACTGGAGTCATGCAATCACATCTATCCTAGAGACGACACAGGGAATTCATCAGCTTTTCAGCTACTGTGAAATGTAGCATAGGACGTAATCTTGCTATATTTGGTGAAAAAATTATGATTTAACTGTACTCTGAACAAAAGAATCAAACCAAAGACTAGTATAAAAAATAACTCACTTTAGCTTGAGTCGCCAAGACAGAGCCATCTATAGTCAAAGATAAAGAACCAGCTTTGGGAATTTTGATGACGGGAACCATAATAAGCATAATAACTTACCACTTTTCAGACACAATTTTGTACTCATCCATTCTTTTATCTCAGAAACACAGCCGGAGAGAAAACAAATCAACACGTTCACCAGATTTTGAGTGTATATAAATCTGCGTAGGACTATAGGAACAAAACTGTTAAAGTCCCCCTGTAGTCAGTCATTTTATCCCTTAAAACTCATCTTTGATCACCAAAATGACATATTTAAATGTTTTTTTCTTGAAAAAAAACAACATTCTGAGTGCCTTAAAATATGTTGAATGTAACTCGACACCCTCATTTAGTATGTGCGGTTCTATGAATATGCAAATGAGCCCCGCCTCCACTCACTCAGAGATCCACTGGTTGACGATCACACGTTGATCTGATTGGTCAAGGTAGTGTGTGACGTCAGAAACACCAGCGATTTCACACCGTGTGTTTGAGACTGTCTTTGGTTCACTGCAGTTTTAAGCAGAAAATACTCAGCAATGCTGTCGACTTATGAACTTACACATATTATAAAGCATATTAAAAACACCACATAGACATATAAACAACATTAAAAGCTGGATTTACACCACAGGGGGACTTTAAATCTGTTCATTGTTTTATCGTCATGTTTGTGGTCTCTCACATTTTGAAAATCTGATAGGATTTTAATTTTTTTTAGTTTTAATCAGTTAGTTCAGAGCTAAACTGGCATTAAACTACCTTTAGGGGGCGATACCAGTCCATAGTGTGTTTACAGTCTGATGAACACAGTCATCCATAAGTGTGAATTTGGAAAATAACATAGTTCATTAAAATAATGAAAATTACCCAGAAGCCTATGGAGGAGTGAGACTGCTCTCAGATTTAATCACAAATATCTTAATTTGTGTTCTGAAGATGAAGGAAAGTCTGACGGGGTTGAACAACACGAGGGAGAGTCATTACTGACAGAGTTCACATTTCTGGGTGAACTAACCCTTTAAATGGCCCCTAAATCTGGAAATTGCACTCTAATTTGCATCTAATTTAAATAAAATATTGCATGTGTGTAGCATCTCTGTTTGTATCGTGATTAAAATGCAGTGGATGTCTATAATTTCAAACGACTACAGATATTGTTTTGTTTAAGGCCGGTTTGGTCCGTTATCGAGCAACTAAACAACACATAAATTTGCTCAAACAAAGAAGAAGAACATCGTCAGCCGCCATCTGTGTTTGGGTTTCTCTGCGCACACATTACGACGGGAAACGACCTGGCAAACCGTTATCACCCCAGACAAACATGTGACCCTAGATCACAAACCCAGTCTGGAGCCGCACGGGTATATCTGTGGCAATAGCCAACTATACATTGTATGGGTCAAAATTATCCATTTTTCTTTTATGCCAAAAATCATGAGGATATTAAGATCATGTTCCATGAAGATATTTAGTAAATGTCCTACCGTAAATATATAAAACATGTATTTTTGTGAGTGAATGCAGCACAATCGTGAACATAAATGCACAACTTTAAAGGAGATTTTCTCAATGTTTACATTTTTTTGCTCCTCAGATTCCAGATTTTCAATAGTTGTGTCTCGACCAAATATTGTCCTATCCTAACAAACCACACATCAATGGAAAGATTATTTATTCAACTTTCATTTTAATATATAAATCTCCAATTGACCAATGTGACTGGTTTTGTGGTCCAAGGTCACACATATTCCTAATCAACATGTTTAAACTCGGTCCACACTGTTTGAGCTTTTTGCAAGAAATCTTTTCTTCATTGACTTGCGAGTATCTTAGATTTCGGCTGAAACGAGCTATAGAGGCAGCGTAATGTTTCTGTCGCCTTTAGTAGTTTTACATAACACAACATGTAGTCCTCATATGCTTTCCTGTTTCTGTTTGTCTCTGTAGGCTAAAGAGAAGTACGAGAACGAGGAGCGGAGGAAGGCCGAGAGGAAGGCCAGGGGTGAAGACACATGGATGCTCCCCGATGTTGACCTGCGACTGCAGCAGATTGGCCAGGTCAGAGGTCATTAACTCATTAAAGATGACGAGAAATGTTTTTTTTATTATTATTTATTTATTGAGGATGATTCATAAAATAACTTCAGGTTGGTAAGATTTTTATAATGTTTTTGAAAGAAGTCTCTTCTGCTCACCAAGGCTGTATTTATTTGATTAAAAATATTGTAAACAGGGTTCGTACGAGGTGCTTGAAGTGCTTAAATTTGACGTTTTGAGATTTAAGTCCTGGAAAACCCTTGAAAACAGTCATATTTATGAAAAGTGCTTGAATTTGAAAGACAATATATGTGAAATTAGTGTTTAATTTAATTGATAAAACAATCTTTTCACATAAAATTAACGCTGCAACCCATCTGATCTGATTTTTTCTGATATTTTTTGATAAGTGCAATCTCTGATTAAAGTCCTTGAAAAACAAAAAAAGTGCTTTAAAGGTCCTGGAATTTCATTTTACAGTATCTGTACAAACCCTGTGTAAAAACATAGATATTATTACTATTGCAAATACCAGATTTTCTATGTGAATATATAGTAAAGTGTAATTTATTCCTGTGATCAAAGCTGAATTTTCAGCATCATTACTCCAGTCTTCAGTGTCACATGATCCTTCAGAAATCAGTATAATATGATGATTTGATGATCAAGAAACATTTCAATGTTGAAAACTGCTTCATATTTCTGTGGGAGCATTTTAATTTTCAAGATCCTTTGGTGCAGTTTGTTTTTTAACATTATAAATATTTTTGCTGTCACTTTTGATCAATTGAATGCATCCTTACTGAATGAAAGTATTGATTTCTTAAAATAGCTTACTGACCCTTCAAGTATGAATGGAAATTATAATATAATTAGGGATGCATCGATCCGATATTCAGTATCGGTATCGGCTCCGATACTGCCATTTTTGCCGGATCGGGTATCGGTCGGACGAGGCCGATCCAAATCCGATATTGTGCGTATACTATTCTGTGCTATTGTTAAGCCCCACAAAAGGCACAAAAACATTATAAAGCACCATAAAGTTGTCCTGCACTATATTATAAGTGTTCGGAAGCCATTATATAGTATAATGTGAGATAGAAATGAATATTTAAGTCATTAAATTCAAGATCACGTACACTTTTCCCTCCGCTGCGGCTGTCAGTCATTCTCCATTCAGCATCAAACAGCGTCGCGTTCGGTTACGAGTCAACACGATGAAAAACTCTCTCCAAGATGATTCAAAGTTACTATAATTATACTTGATCTGTAGATAAAGGTCCATGGTTTTGCATTTAACAACTTTATCTTGCTGGACTTTATTGCTGTACCGTAACTACTTTCTAGCTAACGTACCGGTTGTCTCTCACAACACTGGAGTCAGAGCATTATAATTGTTCTTCACGCGCACAGTAACTGACATTTAAAACTGTTAAAATAAAATGCTCAATAAACTATTGCATAGATAGATAGATACTGTATAATACACTACGCATCATATGTCTTTCCTTTGTGATTTGAACTTTTCAATGCGGACTCGAAGCGCTGCGCGCTGTGACTCGTGTTGCTTCAAGCGCATCATTCTGCGCTCGCGATGCGCATAAGCGCTGTGTGCCGCACTGTACTGGAGCCTTTCATATCATAATACAGCGACGCAATGAACTATTATTAATAGCCTTTCTAGTTCTGTACTATCCATCATTTTGCTGCCTCATTAAACCGCTATGCTATACATTTAAAACATGTCTCAATTTTATAGTAGGCCTAGGCTATATATAAAATAATTAATCTTTTTGATTTTTGTTATCTTGTTTTTCATGAATGTATTTTACAACAATACAAAGAGCAATGTGTAACGTTTTACCAGATTTAGTGTTACACTTATTCTCATATTTGTTCCCCACTAAATGTTTTTTCATGGTCAGATTTAATACAATTATTGTGCACTTGTGATTTTTCTAGACTAAATTTTACTGCTGAATTATCCACTAATAGTTTATAATAGCATTTCTGTCATAGATTATGATCATATTTTTTTTTTGATTTGTTGTTTTTCTTTATAATGAAGTTGTCTGTATTAAGTAGATTGTGTTTAACACACAAAAGAGTGATTATCAGTTCAACAAACAGAGTTATAGAAATTCTACTTGATTAAAAAGAAAAAAACTGCCCTGGTATCGGATTGGTATCGGTATCGGTCAATACTCAGAATGTTTGGTATCGGATCGGATCGGTTCTGAAAAAATGGTATCGTTGCATCCCTAAATATAATTAGGGCTGTCAAAAGATTAATCGTGATTAATCGCATCCAAAATAAAAGTTTGTGTTTACATAATATATGTGTGTGTACTGTGTATAATTATTTATATATATAAAAACACACACAATCATGTATATATTTAAGAAAAAATGGTTATATTTACATATAAAATATTTATATATAATATAAATTATATAAATGCAAATATTTCTTAAATATATACATGAATGTGTGTGTATTTATACATAATAATTATACACGGTACACACACATATATTATGTAAACACAAACTTTTATTTTGGATGCGATTAATCTTTTGACAGCCCTAATTATATTATAAGAAAGTTACCATATCTGATTTGACCAATGCCCCACAGACAGGGAAAAATCCTATTGTTCATTAATATAATACACAGTACATTACATTTCACAATCCAGTCAAATCCTCAACTCAACTTTTATTTATAAAGCACTTTCAAAACCATTAAATTGGACCAAAGTGCTGTCCATAAGTAGTAAATAACTCTAAAATACATAGAAACGTAAAATTACATCAAGACATGACACCAAGAGAATCAAACAACAAATCACTCACAGTTCTCAGACCTAATCAAACGCCAAATCCTGGTTCCGACTTGATATTGCTGTAAATATATGTAAATATAGAAGTTAAAATGTTGTCTTTAACGGTACATTTGGTCTCTGTCTCTCATTTCTCTCCACACCAGATTCACATTTTGTGTTTGTTTTTTTTGCACACAGGAGCATGCCGTGAAAAACAAGAAAAAGAAAAGGAAAAGAAAGCGAAAAAGGAGAAGAAAGAGAAGAAGAAGAAAGCCAAGAAAGAGAAAAATGCAGAGGAAAATGCATCTTGTGACAGCTCTGCAGTATGTGCTTTTACATTTACCCCGTTTAACCACATTTTAATGCCTCATTTATTCCTGTGTTAAGCGTTTTTTTTCCTCCAGGTATTAAATTTCAATTGCGTTTGCAAGTTGTGATAGCGTACAGCATCATTTTTTTCCTGTGTTGATCCTTATTTGTTTTCAGGACTCAGAAGACGAGTGGGTGGAGGCCAAATTACCTCCAGGGGGCGGAGACAAGGCATGGAAGGCGGAGCCTGAGGCCACGCCCACATCTACGGTGGCCAATACTAACCAAGTAAGATCCTAGTCTATGTAAGGGATAATGTACATCCAGCCGGTTGTTATCTCAGAATAAACCCGACAGTGTGATCAAGGAGGGTCTTGCATCCGCCTGAAGGGGGTTTATTCTGAGATAACAACCGGCTGGATGTACATTATCCCGCTTATTACACGGCTACTTGCCACATAAGTAACTAATTAGACACAAAATATAGATCTGAGTTGAAATATTTTACTAGCTCTTTAAATGCAAAGCTTCCGCGGTGAGAGCAGTTGCTAGCGCGGCAAGTTCAAACTAGACGGACATTTAAGAGATACGGTATACAGTCGAAACACAGCATTTCAACACATAAATAATTATGGGGATAAGAGATATTGATTTGAGATTAAACTGTTTTAAAATCGTACCTGTTTGTATCTCATAATCCAACAGTGTACAAATCAATAGTCACAAAATTAAAGCATATGCGTTTGAATGAAACGAGAGAGAGCGAGTCCACGATACTGGATGGCATAATTAAATAACTCTACACAAAATATTGATTCGACTGAGTTTTAATATTTTTTTAGCTCACCAAAAAGCAAAACTTCCATGAAGACAAAGCATTCCTAGCAAGCTGCTGACTTCAGTGACCCGGTTGAGTCTGTGTTTCTGTTTTCAGCGGTTGTTATCTGGGAATAATATACCGCTGGATGGCGCGATTGACCAATCAGAATCAAGTATTCCACAGAACCGTGTAATAATTTTGCTTAATGGAGGCGGTTTGTCATACAGCAGTTCACCGTGATCCGATGACCATCCTCGCTGCGGTCTGTAATCACAGTCTTCAGACATTGAGATTATAAGAGAGTGTCAGAGTGGGTGATTGTTGTCCTACACAGCAAAGCCACTTGTGGAAACTTCAATACTGTTATTACTGGAATTGAAGAGCTCTCTCTCTCTCTCTCTGAGCCGTAAGGAGCGTCACACTGACATCCATTTGCAAAGCAACCGCAAGTCATTCATTTTCAATGAGAGCTGGTGCGATGTGTGTGTGTCCAGTGACGTGATGAGGATGCGAAAGGTTAACTTTACATGAATGTGATGCATGTTACAGACACATGCTTTTTCATCCTCCAGAATTCCTCCATTTGTTTGTTAGTAGCAAAAAATAGATATAGAATCTTATTTTTAAAGGTACACTGGGCTTGCTACGATAGTCGGTGTTACACGGTGTTCAGTCACAACACCGGTTTCATCACTTGCCCACCGCGGCACCGCAAAAAAAAATAAAATAATTTAAAGCGTTAAAAATATTTAACAATTGACTAGCGTTGTATGATCACGCTCTTATTAATGTTAATGTTTTTAAACAGTTCAAGCGCGACAAGACTAATGAGACAGTCAGTCGCCTATCGAGTTCTCTTTCGTAAACATTGAGAAAACCATAACACACAAATTATGCCCAAATTTCCGTCTTGTCGAGTGTCCTCATAAGAGCAGTCTTACATGATTTAAATAAAGTCTAAAATAAACGTAGATATTTGTGAGAAAATGGGACGCGTGTCAGATCGCGTCTGTCAGCAGCGGCTCTTAAGTGTCATTAATGTTAATCAAACAACAAAGTTAAGAGAGTAAATTACTCACTCAGACCCGGCGCCAGGAGGATTATTATACCGGTAGCCTAATAATCATGAATGCACTCCGCTATCTTTTAACACATCTCCGGCGAACGGCTTCTTCACGCAAAAGAAAAACTCATCATGAAGCGCAGTGAAATTCAGCGACCTATGTGGCGCTTCCTGATGGATCGAGCATCGAAGTTGTTCGTTAACTTCATTTTATACGTGCAATTCACACGAGCTCTAAGCGCATGCGAGACTGCTGCGAGTAGTCAAACTTTATTAATGAAACAGAAAATCAGAGGGAATCATTTCTGTAAGCTAATGTTTTATTTTTTATTTTTTTAACGGCTTCACACGGCTTTCAGTTACGTGACTGGTGCGGAGACCTGGAGTGTTATTTACATCTTTAATTTAGTTTTATTAATTTTTTTTTTACATCGCTCCTCCCACCCGATGAAACCGATATTACCGGTGTTGTCACAAGTCGATTAACCAGTGGGAGAATATTATCACCGTCACATCTCTAGTACACTGTGTAGTTTTTTAGTTGTCTTTATTCATAAATATGTCCTCAATGGTGTAAAATTACCTCTGCCAATTTATCTGACTTATCCTCGTAAGCGAAGAATTTCTTATCTTTATTTTACATTGGACGAGTAAGTTCATGGAGGCTTCAATGTCGTTCCGCCATTTTGAAAAACTATAATAGCAGAGAGGGACAAAAAGCACTAGCGTTTCAACAACTCGTTTTCGTTCAGAGCAAGCGTCACGTGACTGAAACCAGCTGAGACGGACACTGCACGGTAGGGCTGGGCGATATGGCCAGAAAAAAATATCACGATAATCAGTCGATATCGATAATTATCACGTTAAATGTCAAATCTTTATTTCTTTCAAGTTTAAAGGCAGATTTTTGCTCCTAATTGAAAGTTGTGGAAACCAGAGCGTTAATTGTGGTTTTAAACTACTCTTTATTGTCAGAACATATCATGACAAACATTTTTCCTTAACAAAATAAATATCTAAATAAAATTAACCATTGGTCATCCAGCATCATGCATTTAGATCTCAATAACCACAGATAAAACCGGACATAGCAAAATGTTACTTTATGGTTTCTATGGTATTTGTATGAAAAACAGTAGCCTAAATACATCATTAAATACTGTAATTATATTCCATTAGTCCTTTAATACATTGTCTACATTAATAATGTAATACAATTGACAGGTTCGCAAAGACCCGCCCCCCCTTAGTTACTGTTGCTATGTCCGTCAAGCTACGCCGCTCTCACACACACACACCATGTTCTCACGCAGTGAAAAATACATCGCGGAGCAGAGAGGACACTGACAACACACTGACAGACACAGACCAGGTTACTTTTCGGTTACTTTTGATATTAAACATATTAAACAAAGTCTCACCTTTCAAATTTGGTAATTTTTTGTAAGAAATTTAAACAATAAATAGTGTTTTGTGGCTCTTTAATGTGTGTGACAGATCGCTGTGTTGCATCAGTTAAAGCCGCTCGTGAACCGATCATCTCTTCCTCTAGTTCATTTATAGCATCAAATAAACATGAATGAACATCAGAAGGAATGTTGTTTTAACCGCAGAAAGACGTCAGTACACTCCGCTTCTCAAGTTCAAATCCTCCCATGTTAATCTACTAACTCTCCTGACGGCTTTGTCGGACAAAATGGCGGATGGCGAAGTATGATTGGTCAGATCACCTGTCAATCAAGCTCCCTGCGAAGGGTCAATTCAATATGTATGTCCCACATTTCAAGGTTACTAGGTAAATTCGTGGTAAATGATAAGAAAGACAGAAAAGCTTCTGACTGTATTGCTGCTCACAGTGTTTCTCCTGTTCGTCAGCGCGGTTTCATCTGCATTTAAACTGGTTTAAATCACTGAGATGTGTGTTCTTCGCTGAATTCAAGCGCTTCTCACTGGATCTGAGTTTGAGGCAAATGAGTTTCGTTCCGCTTTTGGCGCATAAACATTATCGAACTCTTGATATCGTTTTATCGAGAAAAATTATATCGCGATAACTATCGTTATCTTTTATCGCCCAGCCCTAACTGCACGGTACTTCATAATGCAGTCTGTGATTCACACCATAACATTCGTTTGTTTGTTGTGTGTCAAGTTGCAGTTTGTTTGAAATAACGAACCTCATCACCCGAAAGAAAACTCGATGAAGTGCTATTGGATGAAATGTTGTACATAAAAAAGCATTTGAAAAAGCGAGGCGCTAGAGAGCACTACTCGTTTGAATGCGAAATACAATTTCACCGCTAGATGGGAGAAATTCCTACACAGTGTCCCTTTAAGGTGCATCTTATTTTAGTGTTATTATTGGACATAGCAATGCTTTAAATCTATGTTTTTCATAGTCTTTGTCTGTTTGACCTTTCCTAGAGAGATGAATGGATGACCTTTGACTTCCTGGCGATGAAGACGACCTCCGTGGCGGAGAAACGAGCGCAGAAAGAAGCCGAGAAAGAGGTGGAGAGGGAGAAAGCAAAGGCTATTGAACAGGTGAGCGACGTTTGTGTCTTCAAGCAACACTGTGTAAAACATGTTGGCTGGTTCACGCTGACATCAATGCCATTAGGACACATTCCTTTTTATTATGTTGTGAAGATCCACCTTTACACTACTGGCCTCTATTGTGCTAGTGTTGTTTTAGCCTCTCCTACAATAGTTTAATGTGCATCCATGGTCAAAAACATTTTAATTTTCTTATAATACACATTACAGCATCAGCTCTTTTCTCTAAGCGTCTGAAAAGCTTCGTTCAAAGATTCAGTCTCTTTAAGGCGAGACACTACAGGTGAATAGGGTACAATTTTAAAATAATAGATATCATCATGAAACTTCCTCAGTTGATTACTTACACAAGTTCATAAAAAAAATGTATTACAAGTTTTTGAAATTTGTATGTTTAATTATGCAAATTAGGCATAATCTCATTAAATATGCACAATTTTGCATATATTTTCGGTAGATAGATCTGAACATATGATAAAGCCAGGTGCAAAATTCTTTTTTCATTGTGATTACACACAAGAGGAAAAAAGATGTTCAGAGGGATTTCAGGATATATGCTTTCATTACCTAGGAAATCAAAATATACTGTCCATAGCCTTAAAAAATAGATTTTCGCCATATTTTTTTGATTAAAATGTCACATAAATCAGGCCAGGAATGATTTATTAACAAATCCCTCTGCACATGTCTTCATAATACTGCTAAGTGTATAACTGGAAAGTTTGGTGTACATCGGCTGAGATGTTTCTACTGGAGAATGACAAAAAAACTAATTTTGAGAAAAAGGCATTTAAAGATTTGTAAAGTAAAAAATCATATTTTTTTAGTGGAAACAACTATTTACTGACACATTATCTTATCAAATCATTAGAAACAACAATACAAACCACCTAAATCACATCAAAACTTATAAACACAGCATTTATGGCCTTCAACTGAACAGAAAAAGTCAAAAACACACATCTGAATTTCAGAGCGCGTCACGTGATGCATCTGAACCAATCACGGTGTCAGAACTTGACATCAGCCAATGAGATTTCACTTTTAGGGTTAAATGTCCATTATACTTTCACGATTGGTTGCTGATAAACAGGTAATGACCATATTTGGATCCGACAGCATTGTACAGGAGAGAGAGAGAGAGCTTTCCAACGATGTGTGAGATTAAAGAAAGCAGAGAGAGATCGCGGAGCAGCGCTTTGATTTATAACGCCAACTTTTGTTGAATTTCAGAGAAATCTACAGATGCAAATAGACAAAGTTAGTAAAATAAAGACCTAAATGTGTATTTTGGACTTTTTTTCACCACAAGTCTGAAAGAAGACATGTTATTGAAGACAAATATCCCAAAATCTCAAAATTGACCAGTGAAAAAAAAAACGATGTTTTTGCCTGCCGTGTCTCGCCTTAAGCTCCTCCTCTCTGAGAGCTGCTCTGCTCTGATTGGTCAGATGGCCCAGTCTGTTGTGATTGGTCGATTGCTTACAGCACATGGTGGAAATCAAACGCCCATGTCTGAATTTCGGCTCTTCCGGATCTTCCTCTGTACTATATACACAGTGATACGAACAGCAACAATGGAAAGTGTGATTTATTCCTGTGATTCCTGTCCATCATTACTCCAGGCTTCAGTGTCACATGATCCTTCAGAAATCAGTATAATATGATGATCTGATGCTCAAGAAACATTTATGATTATTATCAGTGTTAATGTTAAACATTAAAAATCCTTGATGCAAACAGTTCGAAGCAAGTGTTGAAATGATCACTTTTGTAGAGCATGTTTTTGTTGTACAAGGAGTGTGTGTTTGTGTTTATCGTGTGTTTCTCTTTCTCTCAGGCTGGTCTTCACAAGTTAGAGTTGAACCCTTATTGGAAAGATGGAGGAAGTGGTCTGCCCCCAGAGGCCACCTCCAGGACTGCGGTCAGAAAAGGTGAATGAGGGGCCTCGTTTAGAAAGCGCTTGTATGATTGGATTTGATCCTAAATACATCAAAAGTGAGGAAATCAGGATTTTTTTTTTAAAGGCAGTAACTGACCGCTCATATACCAGCAATTCAATTAATAAAACATTTCAATAAATAATACATTTGACGATCTGAGATGGTCAAACTTCAAGAGATTATTTTTGATCTCAGTCACAGGTGAAAAATCCATAAAAAAAATTATGTTACATTTTACAGGAAAATACTATTTCAGTTTTTCTACCTGAAAATGTCATGTGTGTGTTACTTGCTCTTTCTTTGTAATTACCTGGGAAATTTACTTGCAATTTCTGAGTGAAAATTGTTTCAAAGTGAATCATACACCAAATTTATTCCGTGTAGAGCAGTTCAGCAATGACCTTTTGACATTTTAACGTATTTTTTAAATGAACAGAAATGTTTTTTGTTAAAGGTTATTCGATTAGATTTCTAAGTGCTCAGTTTTCGCCCCAAATAAGCTGCAATTTGGACCAAACTTCGTAAAAAAAAAAAAAAAACATGGGTTACGTGAAACTATTAACAGTTTAACCCAAGTTGCTAAAAGCTTTGTTGGCTTGTGACTCTTGGAGAGACGGTTTAAAGCCAACAAGCTGCTCTCGTCCTCTTTAATGTTTCTTGATTGATTCCCTGCATTTTCTTTTTGTCATCTTGTTTCATTCTGAAATCAGTCACGTTATTAGAATGGGGTGTTTCATGTTGACTGTACGCTGACAGTGCAGTCGCTCTGTACACGCTGAGCGGGAAGTGTTTACTTCACAGATGTTTTACACAGATTTCTCTCTCTCAGCTGGAGCTGTGAATGATGGAGGGGTGAGCTGGCTCAGGAAGTCCTATCAGAGGATGAAAGAGCAGGCCGACAGAGAACAGCGCAGTGTGGAGAGCGTGGTGGCGGAGAGATACGGGGTGAGCAAACACACACACACACACAGCGATAAACAAACACGCATCTCTCTTTAATTCAACACACTGTAAGGTTGCTTCCCCTGCGATTGAAGAAGAGCTCATACAAGCCATTCATGCTGTATATTCACTGCTGTTTGCAACCAATAAGGATGCAATATTGTCATATTATTTAATTTTATACCGCCCAGTAGGGTTGGGTGTTTGAATTATTATTATTTTACTGCAATTCCAATTCTGCTTATTGATTTTCCCAGTTTTTTTCACCAATGTGGTAAAAAAAAAGAGAAGGAAAAAAAGTCAAATAGTTTTTTTTGCAGAACATCCTGTTGTAGCTGAATAGTATGAACACAAATCTTTAGCCTAAAGAACAGCCAACTAATAAACTAGACTAACTAATATACATTTTAAACATTATTAAAGACAAGTCAGTAATACAATAAGAACAAATAAGCAAATTAGCAATAGCACAAATAAATAGAAAGTTCAGAAATTGAAATCAAATGTAAAATGTTTTCTTTTTAGAAACTGGAAAAATGAGAATATGGTGCAAAAGTTAATTTTTTTCAGGAATTCAACTTAAAAGGTGAAACTAATATATTATATTAGTAAGTAAGGGATGCCGTCTAGCTGAAGAAGGAGTCCTATCGGGCCTGGTTGGCTTGTGGGACTCCTGAGGCAGCTGACGGGTACCGGCACGCCAATCGAACTGCAGCCCGGCTGGTTGTGGAGGCAAAAACCCGGGCCTGGGAGGAGTTCGGTGAGGCCATGGAGAAGGACTACCGGCTGGCCTCGAAGAGATTCTGGCAAACCGTCCAGCGCCTCAGGAGAGGGAAGCAGTGCCCCACCAACACTGTTTACAGTGGAGGTGGGCGGCTGTTGACCTCAACTGGGGATGTTGTCGGACGGTGGAAGGAATACTTTGAAGATCTCCTCAATCCCGCCGTCACGTCTTCCATTGAGGAAGCAGAGGCTGAGGGCTCGGAGGTGGACTTGTCCATCACAGCGGAAGTCACAGAGGTTGTCAAGAAGCTCCTCGGTGGCAAGGCACCGGGGGTGGATGAGATCCGCCCTGAGTACCTCAAGTCTCTGGATGTTGTGGGGCTGTCTTGGCTGACCCGCCTCTGCAGCATCGCGTGGCAGTCGGGGACAGTGCCTCTGGGATGGCAGACCGGGGTGGTGGTCCCTCTTTTTAAGAAGGGGGACCGGAGGGTGTGTTCCAACTACAGGGGGATCACACTTCTCAGCCTCCCTGGGAAAGTCTATGCCAGGGTACTGGAGAGGAGAATACGGCCGATAGTAGAACCTCAGATTCAGGAGGAACAGTGCGGTTTTCGTCCGGGTCGTGGAACACTGGACCAGCTCTATACGCTCTACAGGGTGCTGGAGGGTTCATGGGAGTTTGCCCAACCAATCCACATGTGCTTTGTGGATCTGGAGAAGGCATTCGACTGTGTCCCTCGTGGCGGCCTGTGTAGGGTGCTCTGGGAGTATGGGGTCCGGGGTTCTTTGCTAAGGGCTGTCCGGTCCCTATACAATCGAAGCAGGAGCTTGGTTCGTATTCCAACCATGTTGGACTCCGGCAGGGCTGCCCTTTGTCACCGGTTCTGTTCATAATATTTATGGACAGAATTTCTAGGCGCAGCCAGGGGCCGGAGGGTGTCGGGTTCGGGGACCACGCGATTTCGTCTCTGCTCTTTGCGGATGATGTTGTCGTGTTGGCCCCATCAGACCAGGGTCTTCAGCATGCACTGGGACTGTTTGCAGCCGAGTGTGAAGCGGCTGGGATGAGAATCAGCACCTCCAAATCCGAGGCCATGGTCCTCAGTCAGAAAAGGGTGACTTGCTCTCTTCAGGTTGGTGGAGAGTTCCTGCCTCAAGTGGAGGAGTTCAAGTATCTTGGGGTCTAGTTCACGAGTGAGCGAAGGATGGAACGGGAGATTGATAGACGGATCGGTGCAGCTGCTGCAGTAATGCGGTCGATGTACCGGTCTGTCGTGGTGAAGAAAGAGCTGAGTCGCAAGGCGAAGCTCTTGATTTACCGGTCAATCTACGTTCCTACTCTCACCTATGGTCATGAGCTTTGGGTCATGACCGAAAGGACAAGATCCCGGATACAGGCGGCCGAAATGAGCTTTCTCCGCAGGGTGGCTGGGCGATCCCTTAGAGATAGGGTGAGAAGCTCAGTCGCTCGGGAGGAGCTCAGAGTAGAGCCGCTGCTCCTCCACATCAAGAGGGGTCAGCTGAGGTGGCTCGGGCATCGGCTCCGGGCACGTCCCACCGGGAGGAGACCCCGGGGAAGACCTAGGACATGCTGGAGGGACTATGTCTTCTGGCTGGCCTGGGAACACCTCGGTGTCCCCCCGGAAGAGCTGGAGGAAGTGTCTAGGGAGAGGGAAGTCTGGGCATTTCTGCTTAGACTGCTGCCCCCGCGACCCGGCCCCGGATAAGCGGAAGAAGATGGATGGATGGATGGATAATATATTATATAGACTCATTACATGCAAAGTGAGATATTTCAAGCCTTTATTTGTTATAATTGTGATGATTATGGCTTACAGCTTATGAAAACTCCAAATTCAAAATTAGAATATTGTGAAAAGGTTTTCATAATCTGTAAGACATAATCATCAAAATTATAACAAATAAAGTCTCACTTTGCATGTAATGAGTCTATATAATATATTAGTTACACCTTTTAAGTTGAAATCATGCAGCCATATGGAGCTCATGGTTATTTTCTCTTCTGGAACCCGAATCCCTGAAACCCATATGGGTATTTTGAATGTTTTCAGTGCATCATCTCCCACCGGGGGTGACGGGTACTAAACTCTAGTGAATCTGCTCTGCTTTGGGTGGAAACTGACCTTACTGATGTGTTTTTCTGATTCTCTCTGTAGTCCATGGAGGAGTTCCAGAAGAAACTGCGAGAGGCGGAGGAGGTTGCGTACGGAGAGAGAAGAGAAGAGAGGGGTGAGAGGAGAGGAGACCGAAACGAGGGAAGAGAGAGATGGAGGAGAGAAGAAGGGAGGGAGAGATGGAGGAGAGACGACAGAGAAGAAGGGAGAGAGAGATGGAAGAGAGACGACAGAGAAGGGAGAGAGAGATGGAAGAGAGATGATGGAGAAGAAGGGAGAGAGAGGTGGAAGAGAGATGATGAAGGGAGAGAGAGATGGAAGAGAGATGATGGAGAAGAAGGGAGAGAGAGATGGAAGAGAGATGATGAAGAAGGGAGAGAGAGATGGAAGAGAGACGACAGAGAAGAAGGGAGAGAGAGATGGAAGAGAGATGACAGAGAAGAAGGGAGAGAGAATGAAGAATGGAGGAGAGGACGGCGAGACAAATCTCCAAATGCTGAGAGAGAAAGAGAACGAGACTTTGAGAGAAGGTCTCTCGACCACGAGGATCGCGATCAGAGATCCGGGCCGGATCCGGACGAGGATCCGGAGTCTCAGAGACGCATCACTTCCTCTCTGTACAGCCTCAGTGACAAGTTCCTCAAACCCTCCGATGCCGACGAGGATACGAGCGCAGGGCCAGGCTTGAGGAGGCGGGTGCAGAAGGGCTCCTCATCCAATCAGAGGACCGGATTCAGAAAACCTGATGATGATGATGACGATGGGGTTGTAGCTGCCTGGAGGAAGAGCAGTGATTCAAAGACGACGACGACGACGCCAACCCCACAGAAACACACAGAGAAGAGCGCCGCCCTGCAGGACGAGAGCAAAACAACACCAACAGTGAGCAGGTCAGAATGGAGAATAGCAGCTGGTGGGGTTAGACGAGAAGATATTTCACTCGATCTACCTTATTTCCTTATATGTAAAACCGCGTTTCCACCGCAGGAACTTTCTACATATATATATATATATATATATATATATATATATATATATATATATATATATATTAGGGCTGTCAGTTAAACGCGTTATTAACGGCGTTAACGCAAACCCATTTTAACGGCGTCAATTTTTTTTCCGCGAGATTAACGCCTAGCAAACTTTGTAGTTTTTTTCACATGCTTTTGCAACAACTAGTAACGTTGTTAAAACTACAACACCACAGCGGATCTAGCTAGAACAGAAACAAAACAACAGGGACGCCACACACACTTGTTTGGGCTTGCGATGCGAACCGGCCAAGGAGTGGACGAGAAACGCAGCGCCGAGCCGCGTCTAGGACAACTCGTATCGCACATCGATCGGACGCGTGCTTTCTCAGTTTATGGCCAGCAATAAAAACGCAGAATGGCGCCGCCGGTGTGTGTTTACTCATAGACAATAATGCGTTCGAATTTTAAATACGAGGCGCTGCGCTTCTCGTCCGGTGTGCGAACCCCTTTAACGTTACGTTTTAAGAGGATGAATGATGAGCGCGAGACGACGAAATGGATGCCAATAAGATTCTGAATGTAAAGTTTACTTTTAAAAAGTTGCCAAATGGTTCTATTGACAAGACAAGTGATCTGTGTGTTGTGTCGTTGTGAACTGAGCTGTCATCGCGGCACGTCCAATCTGAAATACCACTCGATGGTTAAGCACACACACCGCTGATGCGTTTCTACGCCCACTCGTCAATAGCCTATCAGTAACGTTACCTCGTCAGTATTTCTTTCACCCTTTTATTGATAGACAGCGTTACATTGTGTGAGAGATTAGCTATTTGCTCCAAGTGAGAATGTTAGTGTGAAATTGAACACAGTATCCCAATGTTGTTTTCAATAAAAAACATTTGCACAAA
The DNA here is from genome assembly GCA_033366665.1 of Phoxinus dragarum. NCBI lineage: Eukaryota > Metazoa > Chordata > Actinopteri > Cypriniformes > Leuciscidae > Phoxinus > Phoxinus dragarum. The sequence continues at coordinate 56,293 of JARPMJ010004237.1, forward strand.
GCAAGCCGATCCACTTTTCCATGTTGATAAGAGCATTAAAATGAGAAAAAATAATGGAACAAAAAGAAATCAAGAGACATTTAGAATTGATAAAAATGTGCGATTAATCGCGAGTTAACTATGACATTAATGCGATTAATCGCGATTAAATATTTTAATCGTTTGACAGCCCTAATATATACATATATATATTTAATATTTATATTTTTACATTTATTGCTAAATATATATGTAACCCTGGATCACAAACCCAGTCTGGAGTCGCACGGGTATATCTGTGGCAATAGCCAACTATACATTGTATGGGTCAAAATTATCCATTTTTCTTTTATGCCAAAAATCATGAGGATATTAAGATCTTGTTCTATGAAGATATTTAGTAAATGTCCTACCGTAAATATATAAAACATGTATTTTTGTGAGTGAATGCAGCACAATCGTGAACATAAATGCACAACTTTAAAGGAGATTTTCTCAATGTTTACATTTTTTTGCTCCTCAGATTCCAGATTTTCTAATAGTTGTATCTCGACCAAATATTGTCCTATCATAACAAACCACACATCTATGAAAATATTATTTTTTCAGCTTTCATATGATGTATAAATCTCAATGTCAAAAAATTTACCCATGTGACTGGTTTTGTGGTCCAGCGTCACATTTGATATAATATTTTAATAATAATATTATAATACATTTTAATGTATGTTAATATACAGTATAACATATATTGTAGTAATATTAACATTTAACATTTCTTGCAAAAAAGCATAATCCTGAATTAAAGCACAAGCATCATCTCGATAAGCATTAGAACTATATGAATTCTAGAGCACTAATTTTACATTAATTCTAGATCTCACATCATGAATTCAGGCTCTTCCAGACATTTCAATGCTCATGTAAATCCTACAAATGTCAAGGAATTTCAAAGCTGTGCTTTTTCAGGCCTGGAGAATTTCGATAATGTTTTTTTCCCCCTAGTTTTGATTTGCTTTTTAAATATTTAATCAGGTTGATATTCATCTTCTGTGGAGTAAAACGTGCGCTACGCAAGACGATGAAGGCATACTAGTCATAGTCTAATTTCTGTCATTGTTTTGCTTTGGTGTTTTCATTGAATTGGTCAAACGTGATTTGTTAGCAAATCTGTATGAATCAACGCGATCATTGGGAGTTCGTATCTAGTATTCGATTCATGGGAAATGTCATGGTGGTGGAGTCAGGGAAATTGATTTGTTCTATACAAGTTCTTGACATTTTTACTTACGCTAAAACTGATTGTGTTTGCTAATCTTCCAGTTCAGAGAGTGAGGAAGAGGAGGAGGAAGAGCTGATCCTAACGGATGAAGAGATGAATAAACTGGGAGCCAAACTCGTGAAGGCAGAACTCATGGGAAACACGGTGAGCTCATCAAAACTTTGGGAGTGACACGTACCTGGACACAAAGTGAGATATTTCAACCTTTATTTTTTATAATTGTGATGATTATTGCTTATGAAAACCCCAAATTCAAAATGAGAATATTGTGAAAAGGTTTTCATAAGCTGTAAGCCATAATCATCACAATTATAACAAATAAAGTCTTGAAATATCTCACTTTGCATGTAATGAGTCTATATCATATATTAGTTTCACCTTTTAAGTTGAATTGCTGAAATAAATGAACTTTAGCCCGACATTTTTCCAGTTTCTCCTGTACTAGACTGTCAGAATCCGATGGTGTGTTTTGCTGGTGTCAAACTTGTGTGTGAATATCCACAGGCCCTGATGGAAAAACTAAAAGCTCAGATGGATGCTGCCCGTCGAGCCAAAGAGAGCCGAGCTCAAAGAAAAGTCCAGACCAAACCGGTGGGTGCACCAAGCGACTCGGAGAAGGAAGTGGTGTTGTTCAGAACCGACCCGTCGGGACGAGCCTGGCCGGTCAACGCCCCGTCGCAAACACTGGAGCCTCGAGGAGGACGGAGGAAGCGGAAAGCGGTGAGACACACGCTCACATGTGCAGCATCAGATTGTTTCCATGTGATTTTGCTACCTTTGGAGTTTATGTACTTTATTATGGTGTTTTACAATGTCTTGATTTTGTTTTTGGGCTCTACTAGAACAGGTTTTTATAGAAGCTTGTTTTCGCCACAGATTAAAACATCGCCACAGATTTTCTCAGAATTCCGAGATATAAAGTCAGAATTGCGAGATATTAAGTCAGAATTGTGAGATATAAAGTCAGAATTGTGAGATATAAAGTCAGAATTGTGAGATATAAAGTCAGAATTGTGAGATATAAAGTCAGAATTGTGAGATATAAAGTCAGAATTGCGAGATATAAAGTCAGAATTGCGAGATATAAAGTCAGAATTGCGAGATATAAAGTCAGAATTGCGAGATATAAAGTCAGAATTGTGAGATATAAAGTCAGAATTGCGAGATATAAAGTCAGAATTGCGAGATATAAAGTCAGAATTGTGAGATATAAAGTCAGAATTGCGAGATATAAAGTCAGAATTGCGAGATATAAAGTCAGAATTGCGAGATATAAAGTCAGAATTGCGAGATATAAAGTCAGAATTGCGAGATATAAAGTCAGAATTGCGAGATATAAAGTCAGAATTGCGAGATATAAAGTCAGAATTGCGAGATATAAAGTCAGAATTGCGAGATATAAAGTCAGAATTGCGAGATATAGAGTCAGAGTTGCGAGATATAGAGTCAGAGTTGTGAGATATAGAGTCAGAGTTGTGAGATATAAAGTCAGAATTGCGAGATATAAAGTCAGAATTGCGAGATATAAAGTCAGAATTGCGAGATATTGAGTCAGAATTGCGAGATATAGAGTCAGAATTGCAAGATATAGAGTCAGAATTGCAAGATATAGAGTCAGAGTTGTGAGATATAAAGTCAGAATTGCGAGATATAGAGTCAGAATTGCGAGATATAGAGTCAGAGTTGTGAGATATAAAGTCAGAATTGCGAGATATAAAGTCAGAATTGCGAGATATTGAGTCAGAATTGCGAGATATAGAGTCAGAGTTGTGAGATATAAAGTCAGAATTGCGAGATATAAAGTCAGAATTGCGAGATATAGAGTCAGAATTGCGAGATATAGAGTCAGAATTGCGAGATATAAAGTCAGAATTGCGAGATATAAAGTCAGAATTGCGAGATATAAAGTCAGAATTGCGAGATATAAAGTCAGAATTGTGAGATATAAAGTCAGAATTGCGAGATATAAAGTCAGAATTGCGAGATATAAAGTCAGAATTGCGAGATATAAAGTCAGAATTGCGAGATATAAAGTCAGAATTGCGAGATATAAAGTCAGAATTGCGAGATATAAAGTCAGAATTGCGAGATATAGAGTCAGATTCTAAGGTAAAAAAGACTGACTGGCAATTCTGACTTTATTTCTCCCAATTGTGTGTTATAAAGTCAGAATTGCAAGATATAATTTTTTTCTGAGAAATAAACTCAGAATTTTGAGATAAAAAGTTGCAATTACCTTTTTTAATATTTTATTCTGTGGCGGAAACAAGCTTCCATAAATGTTCATGCTTGAATGTTCAAAAAACACATTATTTCCCTCATATTCTCCATTGTTGCGGCTCCTCTCTTCCCACGCTCTGTTTACTTCCTGTCTCTATGAAGCCCCGCCTTCTGAAAAGCACACTGTGCTCTAATTGGTCGGCTGGAGCAGTGTGTTGTGATTAGTCGAGCTCTTCGAGTGTGTTTGGGAAATGTCCCGCTCTTTCCATAAACGCCAGTTTAACACACTACTAACTAACTCAAGCAGGCCCCGCTCATTTATTCTGCGTATTAATTATTATAATGAGCAATATTGTAGGGCTGTTGGAACGAATTCCGAAATTCGAATATAATTCGAATATTTAAAAAATCAATACTATTCGAATGCTGAAGTTACTATTCGAATATTGCTTTTTTTTATATATATAGCCTATAATATGCAATCTTGCCTTTATCGCCAACTTGGTTTACACACGCATGTGAAAATGAAATGCTTTTGTTTCGTCTGATAAACAATACATTATTTAATCGTAACACAATTGTGTGCGTTATCCACGCTGCATCGTCATAACAATTCTGTCAATAATGGCGGCGAGGAATGTCTCCACGGAAAACGGAGATCACGCAATTTGAGAAGCGATGTGTGGAAGGTGTTTGGATTTCAAATCATAAATGGGAAAATCACAAATAAAGAAGTGGCAATTTGCAGAATATGCTAAATCTGAATGAAATATCACTCCTCAACTTGCAACCTTACTGTGCGTTCACACCGGACGCGAATACCGCGTCAAATTCTAGCCTGCCGCGTCTAGTTATACGCTTGACCACTGTCCATTCGCGCGTCAAGAGCGTAACGCGTCTTTGCATTGACTTAACATTGAAATCACTCGCGCCTGACACGCTATTCGCGTCCGGTGTGAACGCACCATAGGGCACATCTGACAACGCTACACCCTGACAAGCTAGGCGTCCTGTCCAAGGAACCGCTGCTAAAACAGGCTTTTCTGCCTCTCTCTTCATCAAGGGGCTTACCAGCTGTCTGCCAAAAGGCGATTACAGACAAACTGACACGGTTTATCTGTAAAGATATGAGACCGATCAACATTACGCAGGGGTCTGGATTTAAAGATTTTATTCACGAGCTTGAGCCAATGGTACACGGTTCCTAGCCGCGCAACAATCACTGACAGAGTTGTGAAACTGACACAACAGCAGACAACTGATCAGTGGAAAAATGTCCATTAAAGTTGCCAAATTAAAGTCATTCATTTTTTTCCGCTGTTTTATTGTTAATAAAAAAAATGCGATCACCCGTTTCTAAATGTTTATTGTAATGTTAGCTGTCCCTCTAGTGGACAGAACGTGTAACAACAACCAAATGCTATAGTGGCATTGACGATTCATAAGCCTGTGTAATGTCGCAAATATTAATAATAGGATGAATTTGAGCATTTAATATTTGAATATTATTCGAATATTAAATAAAATAAGGAATGAAATTCGAATAGTATTATAGAGGAAGATTGACAGCCCTACAATATTGTGACGTGTTCGTTCCCGGAAGAAACTCAAGACTACAATGGAGGCGTTTCAGGAGTTCAGAAACACTGATATCGAGAAGAACTCGGCAACATCACACACTAAAGAAAGAGGAACATGGAAAACAAGTAGAAGAAGTCCTCTTTAAATGAACATTAGCTTGAAGCCTGGCAAACTTTACATGAGATCACACTTTCTCCTCTTGTGTGATGTTTTAGGTTGAGACGCATCAGGACGGCGAGCGTGTGCGCTACTTTGAGGATGACGATGGTATGGATCTGCGCGAGATGGTCAGGCGGGAGAAGATGAGCTCTGCGGAGGACCAGAACGCCCTTTACTCGCGCATGGCCGCCAAGGTGAGCGCACATCTCCTCACACACCAAACACTGATGAATCTGGAAGCTTGTTTCCGCCACAGTATAGACATTTTAAAAGATAATTGTGACTTTTTATCTCGTAATTTTCGAGTTCATATCACGCAATTCTGACTTCATAACATGCAATTGGGAGATATAAAGTCAGAATTACATGATAAAAAGTCGCAGTTGCGAGTTGAGTCCGGATTGCGAGAAATAAACTCCCAATTCTGAGGAATAAAAAGTTTGAGCTTTAATTTATGACTCACAATTGACCGTTCGCAAAGACCCGCCCCCCTTAGTTACTGTCGCTATGTCTGACAAGCTACGCCGCTCTCTCACACACACACACACACACATACACCATGTTCTCACGCAGTGAAAAACACATCACGGAGCAGAGAGGAGACTGACAACACACTGACAGACACACACCAGGTTACTTTTCATATTAAACGAAGTCTCACCTTTCAAATTTGGTCATTTTTTTAAAAGAAATGTAAACAATAAATAGCGTTTTGTGTCTCTTTAATGTGTGTGTCAGATCGCTGTGTCGCCTCAGTTAAAGCCGCTCGTGAACCGATCATCTCTTCCTTCTAGTTCATTTATAGCATCAAATAAACATGAATGAACATCAGAAGGAATGTTGTTTTAACCGCAGAAAGACGTCAGTACACTCCGCTTCTCAGGTTCAAATCCTCCCATGTTAAAAGGTAAAGGATATTCTTTAAACTGATGGCAGTTAAGCTCCATCCACAAAAAAATTGAATCAGACTTTTTTTAAGCCACTTCATCAAAACCTCTCAAAATGAGGGTGGGGGAACAGATTCCGACAGCTGTTTTTTTGCCGTCGGATTCTGTTCCCCCCCTCTCATTTTTCTTTGCAGTGAGGTTCAAATAGTCAACAGACTTTTGTTTTGCACTTGTCCCCTATAGCCTAGTGGTCTAAGCACTGACATTTAACACTTTTGGGATTTTGACGACCAGAGTTCAAGTCCCGGGTCATCGTTTTTTTTTTTTTTTTTTTTTCATACTTTTGGGATTTTGACGACAGGTCCCGGGTCATCGTTTTTTTTTTATTATTTTTTTTTTTTTATACTTTCCTATCATGGTTAATCTACTAACTCTCCTGACGGCTTTGTCCGACAAAATGGCGGATGGCGAAGTATGATTGGTCAGATCACCTGTCAATCAAGCTCCCTGCGAAGGGTCAATTGCGACTTTATATCACGCAATTCTGAGAAAAAAGGTAAAAATTGTGACAGTGGCAATTACCTTTTTTTTATTCTTTATTGTGTGGCGGAAACATGCAGTCTGTAATTCTAAAGGGACGTTCATAAAAACATTTGCAGTGAAAAAGCATCTGGATATTAATGTTAATATTTGAGTAGTGATTGCCTTTTGCAATGTAACGACTAGACATTTGATTTGTCTCCTGTGAGATAAACTTAAAAAATCTTTATACATTTTTAATTTATGCATTTGAATTGCATTTAAAATTGACATCCATTCGGTTTACACAGTTTTAATATAAACAGACGACTGAACATAATGTGATGCATCTTTATGAATCATACATAAATGAAACGGGTACTTTTTTTATGTGCATCAATTTGATTTGATTTAATCATCATAATTGTTTAGAAGCGTCATGGATCTGTTCATTTATATACATTTATATAATATATACGGTTAAAAAAAGCATTGCATTAAAATGAATGCATCCAAATATATGCAGTTCAATTAAATTATCTTAAATTTAGGCCTAAAATTTTTTCTTTTCCCAGTGTTTTGTAGTTTCTGGAAAGAAAAGATTGAAATGCTCAATGTGTCGGAAATGAACCACAGCCAGGCCCGGTTCTACGGGGGTGCTTGAGGGTGCTAAGCACCCTCAAACAAAAGTGAAAGCACCCTCAGATGAAATTATTAATAGCACACATGTAAACGAGATTTTGCCGACAATAGAAACACAGACGGATTCACACCCATCCATACATATAGGCTAATACACAAAATAAATCCATTAACACGATTTTTCAAATCAGAAATGATTTAATTATGCTTTCATGTTTAATGCATTTGATTGGTTGTGTCCTTTCGCGATCGTGATACGCATAGGTGAAGAGGTCTCTTTAATTGCCCACTTTGTTTGCGTGTGTGCGTCCCGCTCAGGAAATTAGTTTACGCTAACAAATGAAACCTTATTATAAAGTGTTACCATTTTTTAAATAAAATGCCTAGCGTTTCTGCTGTTGGTTTGAAGCTTTAAAAGAATATTTAGTTGCTAGGCAGGCAACGTGAAACCTTTGAGCGCTAGTCAGCTTCATGTCAGTCACAGTGACTATACTTCACAGCGGTAGAGTTACTCACAGGACACTGCACTTATTCGCAATCACAAAAGTTCATTATTTGCTCGTGTTTTAAAGCTTTGCCGGGTTAACATTTCATTGGCGTTCTGTTCTGACATGATGCTCTTTTTCTGAGCGTGTACGCGCGCGCGCACTATCAAACGATTTTTGTTGAGTCAGACCCATCTGCTGGAGCTGGGGGGCCGAGACTGAGAGAGCTACATGGCGCCACATGGAAAAATATGCACCAAACAAGCTACTTTGAAATTTTTCTATTTTCATGAATACAAAAAAACGGTACAATATGAAATTTGGGTGACCCTCCCCTAGACTAAAAAAATGTGGATATCCCTACGTTTATGTAAGCACCCTCACTATTTTCAGAAGCACCCTCAGTGATTTGGTTCTAGAACCGGGCCTGACCACAGCCGTATATTTTCCTGCGCTCATCTATCGTCGTGAGCCAGACTGGCATCGGCAGATGGTGGCGGTAAAAGCCGCAGTATTCGTGTGATCAATCTCTCAGTCTCTCCTCCGGTCTCAGACTTTAAACCAGGCTGGGCTTCTCAAATCTGTTCGAATAAACTAAGACGTCACCGTCGCCATGGAGACGAGAAATATGAAAGTGACAAACATTTGCACATTTTAGCGGCACTTCACTCTTTCCCTCTCTCTCTCTCTCTCTCTCTCTCTTTCTCTGCCAAGTTACCATAACATAGCAGCTAAAAGTGTTATTAATATATTTATTTCACAATTTCATCAGCAGAAGGCAAATTGAGTGTTTAGCTAGTGTAATCGCAGTGCATGTAAGGCAGCATTGTATTGATATTTCTCAAACACTGAGTTTCACAACGTGAAAAGACATGCAAAAAAGATAGGAAACGTCAAAGCTTCATACCGTTTAGTATAGCCCTGTTTGTAAAGAAGTTAAATAACCAATACAAAATCTAAAAATAAATGGATCTACAATGTTAGGTAATAGGTAATAATAAAGATCAGGACACAACATTTAAATTCAAATTCAAATGAATGTGAAAATGTATTTGATAAATATTTTCTTATTTACTTTGTACAATAAAAACAAATCTTATGATACAATAACGTATAACATATATACAATAACAAAAACGCTACATATTTGAATACATTGTAAAAATTCGTTGATTTTATGTGGTCGGAGAGTTCGCTCGCCAGTCGCGTGATGAAGTCCCTCCGCGAAACTTGCTAATTTGTGCACTTATTGTACAATAGAATATATTGAGCAATATAATATGCTATGCAACGGGGACACTCATTACCAATCGTGGGAAATGTAGCGTACTTATGTTATCTATAATGCGTGTGGTCAAAATGACCGCCATGTCCATTCTAGGTAGAAATAGTCAGAACTGTTTTGTGATTTTAACAAAGTTTCAAGAGTAAAATAATAAAATATACACATATTTAGGAAAAGTCAGAGTCCTACAGCCACATTGATTTTATTTTAAAAAAGTTATTACACTTTAAAATTTTAAAACGGTCAAAATGACCGTCTTGGGAGTTCTAGTGTTAAGGGGAGACACCCCGGGTGAATAGGAAACAAACATTATCTAATAGATATCAGCATGAAACTTCCCCAGTTGATTACAGACATTAAGACAAATATATTTTGTATTACAAGTTTTTAGAATATTTATGTTTAAATATGCAAATTAGGTATGATCTCATTAAATATGCGCTAATTTGCATATATTTCCAGAAGAGAAATCTGAACATTGGATAGGCAGATTAAAAATTCTTGTTTCATTTTGTTGACATTAGAGTCAAAGGTTTTTACAGAGGGGATTTTGGACATCTCTTTTTATCAGTCTGTCAACAGACATTAAAAAAAATAAAAAATTCACCCCGTTTTTAGGTATAAAATGTTGTATAAATCAGAATCTGAATGTTATATGAACAAACCCCTCTGTAAAAACCTTAAGAATATAAATAGGAATGCAACTGGAAAGTTTGGTGTATGCCAGTGCTGCTGAAGTGGAGATTTCTGGCTTTAGAAATCCCATTTTGAAGAATCACGTTGTCAGAAATTGACTTAAATTGGGTCTCTTTTTGAAGATGACACATGGCAGATTATTCCTGATGTGAAAAGTTAAAAAAAGAAAAGTGAAACTAAAAATTCATAGAAGTTTAAGTTTATTATTATGAAAAGGGCATTTTTATATGAAATATGTATTTTCCAAAACACGTTTTACTCTGAGAAACTGAGAAAATCTAAGAAATAGCCTAAATCTAAACAAGCTGTATTCCAAATTTGAGCCTGATATCTCAAAAAATGAGCTTTCAGTGTTCAGATGTTGTCTGGCTGCAGTACCAAACGCTTCCACTAGAGGACATTCGTCTCTCGTTAGTTTCCAATGCGCTCATTTTAGACCGTGAAACAATACAAGTGTGACTATTTTTTTCTGGACTATTTAAGCTCGAATCATCTCTGAGATTTTTTTTTTTTTTTTTTTTTTTTTTTTTTTGGTTACACAACAAGTGCCAAAACCAAGTTTCAAACCATTCCGATGAAGAAGAAAAAAGTTAAATGTTTTGGTCAATAAAGTAAGAACAGCAACAGAAGGTTAAAAGAAATGTAAGATTAAAGTTATACATCTCCCATTGACTGACATTTAAAAGAATGTCCAAAATGTGAAATATAACCAATGATATCAATGTAATATTTGCATACTAAAAATGCAAATAATTTTCTCACTTCCATTTATTTGCATAATGAAAAGCACTTACTGTTTTGTTTTTTGTTTTCTAATTATATAATGTATTTATTTGATTCATAATTTTATGAACATAGACTCTCAGTAATAGAATGTAGACCCAGATGTGATGAAGTTATTGTAATATCTGCATAATGCTCTTTCTCCAGAATTTTGCATCTATTTAATCGCCGGCTTTACAGTGTTGAGTCGTGTTGTGTGTTGATTCACGAGCAGTCGACTGAGACTAGGACGTGTGCTGCAACATTTACCTCAAACTTTTCTTTTGCTGCCTTGCAAGCTCTACTATTTTCTTCAGAAATTGCAAATCTAGTTGTGTGTGTGTGTTTATCTCCTGTCTGCTGTACATGTAGTCCAGACAGAACTGCACACACACACACACACACTTAGTTCTCTGGTCTGTCTAGGTTTTTTTTATTCACGGTTCATCTGGAGTCTGAAATGCAGAGAATAGATGTAATTTCAGACTCCAGACTCTCCAACCCTCTCGCTCTCACCTCGACTCCTCTCCATCTGTCAATCAAACATGCCAGTGTGAACACACACACTCCCACACAGATCAGCCGTTGCTACGGATACATTGCCTCCTTGTCTGCTTGTTGAACCACACCGTTAAGCCTCTCTCACTCTAGTGTGTGTTGGTGTCTGAAGAGAGCGTGACACACACACACACACACACACTCTCTCTGTTTGCGTAATCCCTTTGGCCCGGTCACATCTGCCGCTGCTGTTTTCTGGATGTTACTCCAGATAATGAACCGCAGTTTTACCAGCATTCAGCAGTAAATCCGCACAGTCAGATCACATGACTCCTCTTGACGACCAATCCAATCGCAGTTGGGTTTCAAGACCCCTTTTGCCCAATCAGATCACATTTGGCTGCAAGAGAATAATAAGATAATTATTATTATTATTTTATTTTTTTCAAATCCACGTTTGCTTTGCATTTTGGCCATTTTTTATTTATTTATTATATATCAATATGGTATAAAATAATAATATTTAATTATAATAATTCTTATTTTAATTAAAAAATATATTTTAAGTTTGAGAATCTCCCTTTTGACTAACATTAATAGAATGAAGAACCGACTTTGATGAAATTATTGTGATGATTTGCATACTAGTCTAATAATATTTAATTTTTATTACTAAATAAAAATATAAAAAATACTACAAAAAACTAAATAGGAAATATTACTATTGTGATTTCTCTTTAAAAATTAAATAAAAAAATCGAGTTGCAATTTTTGCTGATTAGTCATTAGTAAAATTTAAATTTTAATGTGATTTTTGTTTTTTCAAATTCACGTTTGTTGTGCATTTTGGCCTTTTTTTTATTTAATTATTAATTTATTAATTATTGCTATAAAATAATAATAATCAATTATAATAATTCTTATTTTAATAAAAAAATATATTTTAAGTTTGAGAATCTTCCTTTTGACTAACATTAATAGAATGAAGAACCGACTGTGATGAAATTATTGTGATGATTTGCATACTAGTCTAATAATATTTATTATTATTACTAAATCAAAATATAAAAATGACTAAAAAAATAAAAATTAAAAGTATTTAGGAAAAATAATAATTTTATTTTACATTACAACTGTAAAATTACAATACTAATATTTATGGCTGTTCATTTTCTGACCTCTTTTCCTCCTGAAAAAGTGCATGGCTACTTCCTAATTTGCATATTATCATAGAAGATAATAATTAGGGTGCCATGAATCGTAGTATATTGATATTAATTTACATAGTAAAAAAAGTTGGTTAAGTTTCATTTATTTAATTAACTTTTGTATTAAGAAAAACGCATTATAAATAAAATTCACTATTATTATTATTATTGTAAATAGTATATAAGGGTTGCAAGATAATGCTCTAATTCCAAAGTATTTTGGAGCAATATTGCTGTAGTTTAAGAGGATCTGTCACATTGTAGTATGTCCCAATAAAAGATAGATTTACATTTACTAGCACGTACTTGTCTTGCTATTAAAGTATTAGAAGCGCAGGGATTTATAGAACTCGTAAAACATTTCTCATTCCTCCGTCCCGAACCAGCTTTCAGCCTTTAAAAGATTAAACTCACAGGCATGCCAGAACCTTTAATGATGAAAGTGAGCATGCGAATGAAGTAAAGTGAACCTTTTAAAGGGGTCATCGTATGCAAAATTCACTTTTATATGATGTTTGCAGTGTGGACACACAACCCCCGTACGATAAAAAAAATCCATTCACTCCTTTTTTTTTTTTTTTTATCCTCAAAAAGCCTAAACTCTCTCAATAATAAGGCCGTTTGGATTTTCTTAGCACTATAATGTCATATTGCTCATGCTCCGCCCCCGACCACTGATGAACAGACCCGTATTAGCATATTTCATATATTATATTATATTATTATATTAGCATATGGTGGTTGAGGAGATTCCCCCTTCCAAAGCGATTTGAGTACCCGGAAAAGCGCTATATAAATGTAGCGAATATATTAATTTCAGTATTTTCACACTTTTAGTAAGGATCCTACGCACAGTTTTATAAATGAGGCCCCAGATCTTTTCACGATTGGATAGATCGCATGGACAGAAAACGCATGGAGTGGCCAGGTGTAAACAGCCCCATAGTGGCGTTTGACATTTCTCTTCACAACTCACTGTCTCGTTACAAATCAAACAGAACAGCTTTGTGCTGGATCTCTGTCCACTCCAATCATATTTGTAAACTCTAATTTCTTCGTCAACTTTTCCCCCCTAAAACTTACATCTCATCCCATCCTAGCGCTCACTGCGGTGAAGAGTCACCCGGTTACGTCAAACTTCATACGCTCACTGGTTGTCATGACAACAATATCACGGAGCAAAACTTTAAATATCTCGCCTTCGCTTTCATTTCGGACCATCTTCAAAAAGACATAAAAAAAACTAAACAAATGATTTTAACAAGCGTTTATCAAAGTAGGAAATCAATCAATCAATCAATCAAAATTTATTTATAGAGCACTTTAAAATCCAAAGTGGACACAAAGTGCTGTACAGTAAAACAATAAATGAATACATAAAAACCATAAGTGCAAAGCTCACACGACCTATAAAATACAGATAAAACAATAACAAACCATACAATGAACCAATACCATCAAAATCACCAAACATGAATTGTCAATTTCAGTTATCAACAGTGTTGGGGAAAATGCATTACAAGTAACTTGAGTTATGTAATCAGATTACTTTTTCAAGTAACTAGTAAAGTAACGCATTACTTTTAAAATTTACAACAAAATATCTGAGTTGCTTTTTCAAATAAGTAACGCAAGTTACTTTGTTTTCCCATTTATTGACGGACAGCTCTCCTGTCCTCTTGTTGAGATGAATCAAAGTGCAGGGGTGTGTGTGTGTGTGTGTGTGTGTGTGTGTGTGTGTGTGTGTGTGTGTGTGTGTGTGTGTGTGTGTGTGTGTGTGTGTGTGTGTGTGTGTGTGTGTGTGTGTGTGTGTGTGTGTGTGTGTGTGTGTGTGTGTGTGTGTGTGTGTGTGTGTGTGTGTGTGTGTGTGTGTGTGTGTGGTGTGTGTGTGTGTGTGGTGTGTGTGTGTGTGTGTGTGTGAACATGTTTATTGTAGTTCTAGACTAAATGTGAGCATTTACTCACTTGCACAAAAATATTCAATATCCTCAAAATTAATATAATCAGTGAAATGCAGAATCAGAATACTATGCAAACCTCCAATAACTAAATATGTTAAATAAAACCTACATTTTTAAGCATTCAATCTCACTTCATTGACCAATGTACTTGCTTCTGACCTTCAATGATTCGGTTAAATAAGCAACAATGATTATAGATAGATAGAAAGGTTTGCTTGTTCGCGTTCCTCTACTGTACACATGTCCTTCAGAAATTATTATTTCACTTTTGGTGTGAAAGGGTCTTTACATTTGCCCCAAAATATAACTTTTGTGTTATAAAAAAACAAGCCCAGCCCTGGTGGGAAAAAAAGTAACGTAACGCATTACTTTTCTAAAAAATTAACTTAGTAACGCAATTAGTTACTTTTTAAGGGAGTAATGTAATATTGTAATGAATTACTTTTAAAAGGAACTTTCCCCAACACTGGTTATCAAATCCACACTTGTAATCCCTTACACACAGTTAGTGCTCTTGAAATATGAAATGGAGGCGGGTCCGGATTGAGTTATCTCCGAGTCCGGACTTTGAGAAGTGCTGCTCTAAAGAATCACACACACCGACTTGTGGGAAATGGGCATCCGACGACCCCTTTAATGATAAACATGTGTTTTTCAGATGATGGGGAAGACTGACGGCGATAACTACACGCTGGACGACATGTTTGTGTCGAGTGCGGCGCAGAAGGAAGGCGCGGGTCGGGATGAAGAGCGGCAGAGGAATAAAGCGGTTCAGGAGACGCGGAGGCTAGCGGGGGCGGATGGAGAAATGCAGACACTGCTTCGACAGTCCTGAACTCCCCAAACATCTCATCACAGCCGTCGGAAGCAAGGCACGACACGTCACGGTTTCATACCAGCTTTACCACACACACACACACACACACACACTTGGGATGCATTTGAGGGTTTTTTAGAGAATCGGGTTTGAATCATATTTGAGTTAAATATCTGTTGACACTGAGAAAGAATTTGACTTTCTAAGATGCACATGATATGAATTATTGCTTGAAAATAATATATTTTAAATATATTAAGCAGTTATATTCATATCCATCTTCTTTTATGCAGAAGTAGGCATTTTCCTTGAATGTACAAGACTTACAATTCATTGGCCTATATATATATATATATTCATTGTGTATGCATGTAGTGTGTTTATATATATATACACACACACACACACACACACTGAGTACCGGTCAAATTTTTCATTTAGATTTTTAAATGTTTTTTAAGGAAGTCTCTTCTGTTCACCAAGGCTGTATTTATTTGATCAAAAATACAGCAAAATCAGTAATATATTGTGAAATATTATTACACTTTACTTTAATGTCACATGATCCTTCAGAAATCATATAAAAATGCTGATTTTGTGCTCAATTATTAATACTGGTTCTTATTTTCATCAATGTTGAAAACCATTTTTGCACGCTTAATATTTTTGTGGAAACTGTGATACATTTTGTCAGGATTGTTTGATGAATAGAAAGTGCAAAAGAACAGCATTTATTTGAAATATAATCTTTTGTAACATTATAATGTCTTTACTGTCACTTTAGATCAACTTAATGCATCCTTGAATAAAAGTATTATTATTTGATATATATATATATATATATATATATATATATATATATATATATATATATATATATATATATATATATATATATATAACTTATCCCAAACCTTTGAACGGTAGTGTATCATTGTTTCCATAAAACATTATATAATTAGCAGCACAACTGTTTTCAACACTGATAATAATCATAAATGTTTCTTGATCATCAAATCCTCATATTATAGTGATTTCTGAAGGATCATGTGACACTGAAGACTGGAGTAATGATGCTGAAAATTCAGATTTACCATCATAGAAATATATAACATTTTAAAACATAATAAAACAGAAAACAGTTATTTGGATAGTGTGTTCAACTTCACATCATTACCGTACAGACAGAATATCCACAATTGTCAGTTTTAAACCTGTAAAAAAAAAATCATGTTTTTGCCAAACTCATAATTTGTAGCTGATGCATGAAGATTTTAGGCTGAAATGTGGTTTATATGACGCCTTAAAATGCTGCCTTCCTGCCTAGGCAACTCACTGGGTGATGGGACGGAGACTAAATCTTGCTGCACACACACACACTCACACACACACACACACTCACATACTTTCAACCACTCACACACAATAATGTGCCTTAAATACCCTTTTGCTCATGCTGTCAGAAAAGTATATCTTCAGCAAAAAAAGACTAATCTCTCCGCCAGCCTGTCCGTTCCGTGTGTCGTGTGTCCGGGTGCGCTAAGAGGATTTTCCCAGATGCTCTGCTTGTCCATGTGTGTTTGGGATGATAGAAGACAGGCTGCGGGACGGGCTCTAGGTTTTAGCAAGCTGTCCTCATTAATGCGCAAGCTCTGAGCTCTGACGTGTGTGTGTGTGTGTCTCTCTCGCAGGTGTACTTGTGTCTGCCGAACAGTGTGTCTCTGACCGAAGGTCATTGTTTGATCGTTCCCATCCAACATCACACGGCGGCCACAGGCCTGGACGAGGACATATGGAGCGAAATACAGGTACAAACCCAAGCGTTCTTGTAAGCACGTTCTGGAAGTGGGCAAACACCACTCAGATGTTGTTCAGTACATGTAAAAATTTATATATAATGAATTTATTATGCATAATGATACAGACTAGTTATGCCTCGGGCCCAAACACACACATATTTTAACATCAATATCACATATTTTACTCTATACAACATCTTGACCCATATCTCTAGATCACAGCTTGGAAAGAACACGCTAACAACACACACACACACACAGCAGATTTATCTCTAATATCGCTCTCTTATAGATGTTCCGTCGTGCTTTGGTCCGCATGTTTGAGTCTCAGGAGCTGGACTGCGTGTTTATGGAGACTCATATGAATCCGAAAAGACACCTGCACATGGTGTACGAGTGTGTGCCGATGCCCAAAGAGCTCGGAGACATGGCACCCATTTACTTTAAGGTAACGCACACACACACACACTTGGAACAAACACCCTCACAATAGAGTGCAACGGTAGCGGTGGCGTTTTATTAAAGTCTCCCTGTAGTCAATAATTTTATCACTTAAAACTCATCCTTGATCACCATAATGACATATCTAAACTTTCTTCATGCCTTAAAAAATATTGTTGAATGTAACTCGACACCCTCATTTAGTATGTGCGGTGCTATGAATATGCAAATGAGCCCCGCCTCCACTCACTCACTCACTCAGAGATCCACTGGTTGACGATCACACGTTGATCTGTTTGGTTACAAGGTAGTGTGTGACGTCAGAAACACCAGCGATTTCAAAGCTTTGGTTCACTGCAGTTTTAAGCAGAAAATACTCAGCAATGCTGTCCACTTATGAACTTACACATATTATGTCTTAAAGCAGATTAAAAACACCACATAGACACATAAACAACATTAAAAACTTGATGTTCACGACAGGGGGACTTTAAAGAACCATTTGCTACATGTAGAATATTAATAGGATTTTTACTTCTGGAATTTCAACAAACAAACTAGTGTTAATTTAGTCTTAGTCCCGTGTCAAATTTACTTCTTTAGTTTTGATCATATTTGGTCAACCTTGTCCTGTTTTTGTTTACTCAAGATTTAGTTGACTAAATGTCTGAGCATTTTAGGCACATTTATTTCAGTCTAGTTTTGGTCAATGAAAACTTTTTCGTTATCATTCCGCATAATGGTTAAATTGATAATCCTGATTATTTTGCTTAAAAATTATAATCACAACAATTATTTGTCATTTGAGAAATGTATTTTTTACATTTCATCAGAATTATTGTACTTTCACCTAAATGCACAAATCCAGAGAATGTCTGTGAAGAAACGTCTCTCAAAAATTTAAACAACCGTATTTTCCGGACTATAAGTCGCTCCGGAGTGTATAAGTCTCTCCGGAGTGTATAAGTCTCTCCGGAGTGTATAAGTCTCTCCGGAGTGTATAAGTCTCTCCGGAGTGTATAAGTCTCTCCGGAGTGTATAAGTCTCTCCGGAGTGTATAAGTCTCTCCGGAGTGTATAAGCCTCTCCGGAGTGTATAAGCCTCTCCGGAGTGTATAAGTCTCTCCGGAGTGTATAAGTCTCTCCGGAGTGTATAAGTCTCTCCGGAGTGTATAAGTCTCTCCGGAGTGTATAAGCCGCTCCGGAGTGTATAAGTCTCTTCGGAGTGTATAAGTCTCTCCGGAGTGTATAAGTCTCTCCGGAGTGTATAAGTCTCTTCGGAGTGTATAAGCCGCTCCGGAGTGTATAAGCCGCTCCGGAGTGTATAAGTCTCTTCGGAGTGTATAAGTCTCTCCGGAGTGTATAAGTCTCTCCGGAGTGTATAAGTCTCTCCGGAGTGTATAAGTCTCTCCGGAGTGTATAAGTCTCTCCGGAGTGTATAAGTCTCTCCGGAGTGTATAAGTCTCTCCGGAGTGTATAAGTCTCTCCGGAGTGTATAAGCCTCTCCGGAGTGTATAAGCCTCTCCGGAGTGTATAAGTCTCTCCGGAGTGTATAAGTCTCTCCGGAGTGTATAAGTCTCTCCGGAGTGTATAAGTCTCTCCGGAGTGTATAAGTCTCTCCGGAGTGTATAAGCCTCTCCGGAGTGTATAAGTCTCTCCGGAGTGTATAAGTCTCTCCGGAGTGTATAAGTCTCTCCGGAGTGTATAAGTCTCTCCGGAGTGTATAAGTCTCTCCGGAGTGTATAAGTCTCTCCGGAGTGTATAAGCCTCTCCGGAGTGTATAAGTCTCTCCGGAGTGTATAAGTCTCTCCGGAGTGTATAAGTCTCTCCGGAGTGTATAAGTCGCTCCGGAGTGTATAACTCTCTCCGGAGTGTATAAGTCTCTCCGGAGTGTATAAGTCTCTCCGGAGTGTATAAGTCTCTCCGGAGTGTATAAGTCTCTCCGGAGTGTATAAGCCTCTCCGGAGTGTATAAGCCTCTCCGGAGTGTATAAGTCTCTCCGGAGTGTATAAGTCTCTCCGGAGTGTATAAGTCTCTCCGGAGTGTATAAGTCGCTCCGGAGTGTATAAGTCGCTCCGGAGTGTATAAGTCGCTCCGGAGTGTATAAGCCGCTCCGGAGTGTATAAGCCGCTCCGGAGTGTATAAGTCGCTCCGGAGTGTATAAGTCGCTCCGGAGTGTATAAGCCGCTCCGGAGTGTATAAGCCGCTCCGGAGTGTATAAGCCGCTCCGGAGTGTATAAGCCGCTCCGGAGTGTATAAGCCGCTCCGGAGTGTATAAGCCGCTCCGGAGTGTATAAGCCGCTCCGGAGTGTATAAGCCGCTCCGGAGTGTATAAGTCGCTCCGGAGTGTATAAGTCGCTCCGGAGTGTATAAGCCGCTCCGGAGTGTATAAGCCGCTCCGGAGTGTATAAGCCGCTCCGGAGTGTATAAGCCGCTCCGGAGTGTATAAGCCTCTCCGGAGTGTATAAGCCTCTCCGGAGTGTATAAGCCTCTCCGGAGTGTATAAGCCTCTCCGGAGTGTATAAGCCTCTCCGGAGTGTATAAGCCTCTCCGGAGTGTATAAGTCTCTCCGGAGTGTATAAGTCTCTCCGGAGTGTATAAGCCTCTCCGGAGTGTATAAGCCTCTCCGGAGTGTATAAGCCTCTTCGGAGTGTATAAGCCTCTCCGGAGTGTATAAGTCTCTCCGGAGTGTATAAGTCTCTCCGGAGTGTATAAGCCTCTTCGGAGTGTATAAGTCTCTCCGGAGTGTATAAGTCTCTCCGGAGTGTATAAGTCTCTTCGGAGTGTATAAGCCTC
Source organism: Phoxinus dragarum (assembly GCA_033366665.1). Taxonomy (NCBI): domain Eukaryota; kingdom Metazoa; phylum Chordata; class Actinopteri; order Cypriniformes; family Leuciscidae; genus Phoxinus; species Phoxinus dragarum. The sequence continues at coordinate 76,309 of JARPMJ010004237.1, forward strand.
TCCGGAGTGTATAAGCCTCTCCGGAGTGTATAAGTCGCTCCGGAGTGTATAAGCCTCTCCGGAGTGTATAAGCCTCTCCGGAGTGTATAAGTCTCTCCGGAGTGTATAAGTCTCTTCGGAGTGTATAAGCCTCTCCGGAGTGTATAAGCCTCTCCGGAGTGTATAAGTCTCTCCGGAGTGTAAAGAAGAGACATGTAGAAGAACAGGACATTTCTGAACGATTAGTTGATGAATATAAGTCGCTCCGGAGTGTATGAGCGCTATAAGTTTAATAGTGCGTATAAGTATAGAGTGTATAAGTTAAATAGTGCGTTAAAAACAGTGTTATTTTTTTTTTGTCTTCTTTTTTTCAACAAAAACAGTGTTTATGGTCAAGTTTTAATTTTTAGTCTCGTCTTTTTCCGTCAACAACATTGCATATAGTCACAGTTTTCGTTTAATCTCGTTTTAGTCATGGGGGGAAAAAGATAGTCAATTAACATTTTTCGTGATAAATTTTATCAACGATATTAACACTAAAACAAATACACACACTTATATGAATGTGAACACGCGCATTAAACTTCTTGGTTTATTTGTTCAGAAAGCCATAATGGAATCGGACGAGGAATGGGCCATGAATAAAAAAGTTGTGGATCTCTCATCGAAAGACATCAGACAAGCGGTGAGTTCTTCCTGTCTTCTCCTGATGCCTCTTGTTCTCCCTCCTCTGTGTCAGTATTTCACGTTGTCTGTGTCTTCGCAGGTTCCTCGAGGGTTGCCGTACTTCTCCGTGGATTTCGGATTGCAGGGCGGCTTTGCTCACGTCATCGAGAACCAGCACAAGTTCCCACACTATTTCGGCAAAGTAAGTCGTCTTGAGTCATGCTCTCAGATTTAAATGTAAAGTAAGTCTCTGATGTGTCCAGAGTGTGTGTGTGAAGTTTTAGCTCAAAATACCCCACAGATATTTGTATATATCATGTTAAAATCGCCACTTTTTGAGGTTGAGCAAAAACACACCGTTTTGTGCCTGTCCCTTTAAATGCAAATGAGCTGCTGCTCCCGGCACAGGGGGCGGAGCTTCAACAGCTCGTGTCCTTTTACCCCCCCCCCACACACACACACACACACACACACACACACACACACACACACACACACACTGAACATTTCGAAAACTTCTAGCCTGTTATATTCAAACCGGAGTCAGACAATGATGGAGAGACTCAAGAAGAAGAGACATGTAGAAGAACAGGACATTTCTGAACGATTAGTTGATGAATTTATGCAGATTATGTGTAGTTATCTTATAGTCACTGATTAGCATATTCTGTCATGATAATCTATAAATCGTGTTCCGGGGGCGGGGTTTATGTAAATTTTAGGGTTGGTGATCTCACTAACCCGGGAGGAATGTCGTGTAGTCTCTACCAGCCGTTTGTTAATCAACCTTTAAAAACACACTATTCTCCTCATATTCTCCATTGTTGCGGCTCCTCTCTTCACAGTCTGTCAGTAACGCTCTGTTTACTTCCTGTCGCTATGAAGCCCCGCCTTCTGAAAAGCACACTGTGCTCTGATTGGTCGGCTGGATCAGTGTGTTGTGATTGGTCGAGCGCTTCGAGTGTGTTTGGGAAATGTCCCGCTCTTTCCATAACCGCCAGTTTAACACACTACTAACTAACTCAAGCAGGCCCCGCCCCTTTATTCTGCGTATTAATTATTATAATGAGGAATATTGTGACGTGTTCGTTCCCGGAAGAAACTCGAGACTACAATGGAGGCGTTTCAGGAGTTCAGAAACACTGATATCGAGAAGAACTCGGCAACATCACACACTAAAGATAGAGGAACATGGAAAACAAGCATAAGAGGTGCTTCACTCTGTGGTGAAAAATCAAGTTTTTAATATTGTTTATATGTCTATGTGATGTTTTTAATATGACAAACCATGTGTAAATTAACAAATGAGTGGATCTCTGCATCGTGACTGAGTGGAGGCGGGGCTCATTTGCATATTCATAGAACCGCGTATACTAAATGAGGCAAGGGTGTCGGGTTACATTTCAAGCTATTTTAAGGCATGAATAATTTTTTTCAATGAAAAAAAAAAAACATTTAAACGATTAAAATATCAAAGATGAGTTTTAAGGGATGAAATCTTTGACTACAAGGGAGACTTTATGTAAAATTGACACACATATGATGCATGTGAACACAGTCCCTGAGATGTGTGCTGTCTCCGTCAGGAGATCCTGGGAGGGATGCTCGACCTGGAGCCGAGACGCTGGCGCAAACCGATCCGCGAGAATTTCGACGACCAGCGCAAGAAGGTTCTGGAGTTCGCTCAGTGGTGGAAACCGTTCGACTGCACGAAGAGCGACAGCTAACCTCTCAGCGCCGGTGTGTGTTCGTGCTGAACTCTGATTGGCTGAGCCATCGCACCACGTTAAAGACTTGGAGATGCCTGACTTTTGATTTTAGACCGTACGTATGCATTTATCCGTCTAATTTGGATTATCTGGAGAAAAATCCTTCAGATTCGGACAAAAAAAACATTTTTTTTTATCTTTTTTAAAAAAAATATCAACACAGGGCATTTTTTGTTTTACCCCTAACCGTTTTGAATGCTGTGTGCGTGCGTGTGTGTGTGTGTGTGTGTGTGTGTGTGTGTGTACTGTTGCCTCTGATGAATGTGTGTGGAGCTCAGTCTGTCCAGTGCTGATGTAAATCCTGTTTTCCTGCGCAATTAAACTCAGAATAAAATATTGCAAGACTTGCAGCTGCTCTGCTAAATATGTGCTCTGGATTTATAATGTGATTGTGTTTAGATGACATCTCTCTCGCTGGTTCCTGTGAACCTGACCTTGAGTTCACCCCGTCGGCACTGATCACTGGTTTACACCCTTCTGCTAATTTACTGGAACAAATCTTTAGTTTTCTATATAGCTGTGTTTTAGCTCTCCAAGAACATGCACACTAAACTGATATATGACCCTGGACCACAAAACCATGGGCAATTCTTTTTTAAATTGAGATTTATACATCACATGAAAGCTGAATAAATAATCTTTTCATAGATGTGTGGTTTGTTAGGATAGGACAATATTTGGTCGAG